>CALNDA020000008.1:0-259101 GCA_937662695.2 Halyzia sedecimguttata | reverse complement strand
GGTGGTGAGGATTGCACATCCCGATTTTTTGCGTGGTTCCCTGGGGGGTCTCTTCAGTGTGTTGCTGGACAACGGATATCCTCGCGGTTTGTTGAGGAAGTTGGTGTTTGCCGGTCCAGTACGAGATTTGGCACTGCCTCAGATCACGAACGTCAAAGGCCAGGAACATCTTCCTTCAGTTGAGAGAACTCGATTTGCCAGCTTACCATCTATACCGGGCCTCACAGGCAAACTCAGTAATATTTTCAGTGTGGTGGAGAACCTCAAGTTGGCAAAATACAGCGCCAATACCAACCGTGGCATTTTTTCCAGATTGAAGGATGGGACCCCAACTCTCTCATCCTCAGACTGTGTTTGCTCTCTATCTCATGTCAAAACTGTTCTGGCATATACATAGGACAGACATCACAGAGTTTGAGGCGTCGTGTGGCTGTCCATAAGAGTGATGTGAGACTCCACCCGGAGAGGTGTGCTTTGGCTGCACATGCATCTACAACAGGACATAATTTTGATTTTGAACATCCCAAGGTCCTTACTCTGAGTAGAAACTATTACAAGCGGCTGTTCTTGGAGATGTGTTTCATAAATGAGGATAATGAATGTGTCAATAAGAGGACGGACATCAAGGGCCTCAGCAACATCTACAACTATCTACTTGCCTTCGAGAACAATTTGAGATATAGTCACCATGATATGCATCGTTGAGAATTTTGTGTTGCATATTACACCGACGTGTAGTCCTTTCAGCTGGTCGTTTGAGGAGTGTTGACGAGTCCGCCTGTGATCTGTTTTTCGTATCTGTGTTGTATTTCAGTGGTTTGCAATGTCATATTTATTGTTATATATTCATTTCTGATAATTGTTTACTTTTGATGACCGAAAGATTTTTCTGAATTATTTCATAGTCCGTTGTTATCTTTATAAATGAGCGTGATACCTTTACCTGACACACTGGATCATTGTTTGATGGTTCTCTGTTGGCTGTGTTGCCTTCCTTTGTACAACTAGTCCTAAGTAAGTTATTCATTTTTTATTTTTACAAGATTTTACAGTACTAGGGTTTTGCAGTTTTTAATTGTCCCTATGTAATTTTAGCATCCTGATGAAGATCCCAACAAGGATCGAAATATAGATGTATCGACCAATGGTTGTATGATTTAAAGCCTTATTTGCTGAGTTTCCCAATAAATTTTCTCAATATAATATTTCCGGCAATTTTTTGTTACGATATCTCAGATGGGTTTCTACGATGATGTTACCACCAATTATGGTATTGAAGTCACAGCCGACCTCAAGACCTGGGCAAATTTTAACAGCAGGATAGCGAAGTTCAGCTGCAGAAGAAATTTTCTTCTCCGATGTCGCGCGAATGGTATCACTCCCAGACATATAAATCAAAATCTTAAATGTCTTCACAACCTGATGGATGATGATTCAAGTGACAACAATAGGGTCGTCGCACTCAGTAGCAAGATATCTTCTAAGTTACTCAATTTGGAAATTTCCATCACCATCAGAAAGATTAAATTTCTCACGACATCTTCGTCAAGGACTTTTTCAAGGTTCAGTAATATTTTACCTTTTAACACTCTCAACAAGTTTCAGCGTCTTCAGTCTAAGTCTTTTGACCGCCTCACCCGTTCCTACTCCGCCAGGCTGAAGTTGAAGTTCGAGGATCTCTGCGGAACACATGTTGCATCCGCCAAAATCAAGGACTCTTGGTTTGTTAACCTTACGAACCGTGAGTTTCCATTTGATATAAGACACCTTCTCAGTTTGGGTCCGAAATTTTCTTTTTCGGTTCCCTCCAGGTTTCTATCAGTTAAAAACCTATTGGCTGATGTGGAATATGTGGTAAAGTTGGCACCAGAAGGTTCACAGGACCTGTTGAGGGCTAAGTGCACTAACGCCATAACTAATCACATGCATCAAAATTATAATAAAAATAGTTTCTTTCACCGTGTTTTCCTCAGGTCTAGGGCCTTTCTGAGGGAACACAAGGACATCCTCATTGTTGAGGCCGATAAGGGTAATGTCACCGTGGCGATGAGGTCCCAATCATATGATGAGAAGATGTGGAGCATTGTTGGTGACCGTAATGTATACAGGAAGATTTCGACCGATCCAACGTCAGGGTTTCAGACCAGGAATAATAGAATCGTAAAGGGCCTGAAGGATGGTGGATTTATTGACGCTCCAACCGCTAAGAAGCTAACCAACTATAAGGGTGTTCCACCCAAAATATATGGTCTGCCAAAAATTCACAAACCGGACATACCACTGCGTCCTATAGTTTCTACAATAGGGTCACCCACATCGGATCTTAGTGGTTTTGTGGCAGATATTCTCCAATCCGCTTTCAGGGACGATTTCCACGTGTTTGCAGTGCGAGACTCACTCTCGTTTGCGGCAGCTATGAACGGCTTCAAGATACCCGACGACCATGTTATTGTATCCCTGGACGTGGTAAGTCTTTTCACTAACATCTCCTGGGACACCACGGAGACATGTATCAGAGATAATTGGGAGGCCATTGCTGCTGTCACCGACGTCCCACTGGTTGAGTTCCTCAATATACTTCAGTTCTTGTTCAATTCCAACTACTTCATATACAAAGGATTATACTACTCACAAATTTTCGGGTGTCCCATGGGTAGTAATCTTAGTCCCATACTGGCGGCGATTGTTATGACTGTCCTCATAAAGTTTTGCTTACGGAGGCTGTCCTTTGATCCATCTTTTGTGCGTCAGTATGTCGATGATCTTCTCCTCACTTGCCCTCCTGATAGGTGCCAGGAACTGCTGGATGTGTTCAATTCCTTTGATCAACATATCAAGTTCACTATCGAGAAAGAGAAAGACCGGTGCGTTCCTTTTTTGGACACCAGGGTAGTAAGAACTGATAACAACATTATAAAGTTGGATTGGTATCGGAAGCCTACCAGCTCAGGAAGGTACATCAATTTTGCCTCTGATCATGAATGGCATATGAAGCTGAATGTTATCCGGAATTTGAGGAACAGAGTGGTGAGGATTGCACATCCCGATTTTTTGCGTGGTTCCCTGAGGGGTCTCTTCAGTGTGTTGCTGGACAACGGATATCCTCGCGGTTTGTTGAGGAAGTTGGTGTTTGCCGGTCCAGTACGAGATTTGGCACTGCCTCAGATCACGAACGTCGAAGGCCAGGAACATCTTCCTTCAGTTGAGAGAACTCGATTTGCCAGCTTACCGTCTATACCGGGCCTCACAGGCAAACTCAGTAATATTTTCAGTGTGGTGGAAAACCTCAAGTTGGCAAAATACAGCGCCAATACCAACCGTGGCATTTTTTCCAGATTGAAGGATGGGACCCCAACTCTCTCATCCTCAGACTGTGTTTACTCTATCTCATGTCAAAACTGTTCTGGCATATACATAGGACAGACATCACAGAGTTTGAGGCGTCGTGTGGCTGTCCATAAGAGTGATGTGAGACTCCACCCGGAGAGGTGTGCTTTGGCTGCACATGCATCTACAACAGGACATAATTTTGATTTTGAACATCCCAAGGTCCTTACTCTGAGTAGAAACTATTACAAGCGGCTGTTCTTGGAGATGTGTTTCATAAATGAGGATAATGAATGTGTCAATAAGAGGACGGACATCAAGGGCCTCAGCAACATCTACAACTATCTACTTGCCTTCGAGAACAATTTGAGATATAGTCACCATGATATGCATCGTTGAGAATTTTGTGTTGCATATTACACCGACGTGTAGTCCTTTCAGCTGGTCGTTTGAGGAGTGTTGACGAGTCCGCCTGTGATCTGTTTTTCGTATCTGTGTTGTATTTCAGTGGTTTGCAATGTCATATTTATTGTTATATATTCATTTCTGATAATTGTTTACTTTTGATGACCGAAAGATTTTTCTGAATTATTTCATAGTCCGTTGTTATCTTTATAAATGAGCGTGATACCTTTACCTGACACACTGGATCATTGTTTGATGGTTCTCTGTTGGCTGTGTTGCCTTCCTTTGTACAACTAGTCCTAAGTAAGTTATTCATTTTTTATTTTTACAAGATTTTACAGTACTAGGGTTTTGCAGTTTTTAATTGTCCCTATGTAATTTTAGCATCCTGATGAAGATCCCAACAAGGATCGAAATATAGATGTATCGACCAATGGTTGTATGATTTAAAGCCTTATTTGCTGAGTTTCCCAATAAATTTTCTCAATATAATATTTCCGGCAATTTTTTGTTACGATATATATATATATATATATATATATATATATATATATATATATATACGCATATGGCTATCTATACCAAGCCCGACACATACCTTTGGCCACTCGAAGCCCAGGTAAGGGGGGCTACGCGGGGAGTGTATATAATTTATACGTTCATGAATATGTTTCGCTGATGATCAGAAATCCAGTATATTATCATGGTTACGCTAAGCCCATCTGTATAAAATTTAACGTTCCTATGTTCAAACAAAGCCCATGCGGTGTTGCCGGAATAATTCAGTTGGATATTGCATTTAAATGCTTTGAACCTGATTATTTCGATATCTGCTGAGTGTTCAGATATATATATATATATATACTCTCGACGACATGATATCATTTGAAGCCATAGTAATACATAGTTTGTTGCACACTAATAAATTATTCCATTCATCGTTAATTTGATACTGATAAAATGGAAATAGGGAGCGTGAAGATGTAGTAAAGATATTGAAATGTATCTTTGGAATGGTAAATTCTTCTGAACCTAAGGAAGTTCAGAAGAATTGTCAGAAAAATTGTCGAAGGTGAAAATTGTACTTCTATGAAGAAGTTGATGGTACTTCTAATCAATTTTCATATTTGTGCTAAATCATGAATAACCAGTTTGTGTGTCCCATCCTTCCATTATTATTGGGGGTAGATTTCACAAGGTTAGGACTTGAATGAATACAAACAAAGTCTACGTTTTGTCGATATTTTTCGACTTCCTCGAGAGTATCAAGACTAAAAACACAGAATTTATAATTCAGACTATGAAACCGTTGATTTAGACACAAGGATTCGAAAAATTACACTTCAAAATAAAATTGCCATCAATTAAAATCAATTTCTCACAACGACAATCTACGTGCCAACAAGAATCCAACAAATTATTCGGGGGAACTATTTCAACAATACTTATTAACGATAACTTTCTAAAAATTGGTTCAAGCACTGACGTGAAGTCAGGAGCTTTTGCGCGTATGTTCTATTGTCCATACTCCTGTAATGAACACTATTCTTAATCGAATTTACCATGATGAATTCTATTGTCTATTCTCCTGTATTGGACACTCTCTTCTTAATCGAATTCACCATGATGAATTATATTGTCCATTCTCCTGTATTGGAGACTCTTCTTAATCGAATTTGCCATGATGAATTGTCCAGAATGGACAATAGAATTCATCATGGCAAATTCGATTAAGAAGAGTCTCCAATACAGGAGAATGGACAATAGAATTCATCATGGTGAATTCGATTGAGAAGAGTGTCCAATACAGGAGAATAGACAATAGAATTCATCATGGTAAATTCGATTAAGAATAGTGTTCATTACAGGAGTATGGACAATAGAACATACGCGCAAAAGCTCCTGACTTCACGTCAGTGCTTGATCCAATTTTTTTTTCGATTAAGAGGGTCCAATCAGGAGAACGGACAATAGAATTCATCATGGTAAATTCGATTACGAAGAGCAAAAGCTCCTGATTCACGTCAGTGCTTGAACCAATTTTTTTTTTTCGATTAAGAGTGTCCAATACAGGAGAATAGACAATAGAATTCACCATGGTAAATTCGATTAAAAGTGTCCCATACAGGAGAATGGACAACAGAACATACGCGCAAAAGCTCCTGACTTCACGTCAGTGCTTGAACCAATTTTTTATTTATAATATCATTTAAATTAATATTGTAGGACGTTACTTTAAAAGTTCTAAGCTATACTGACTTACAGCTAGAATATTATAAAGAAAAGAAGCAATTGGATAGTCTAACTAGCATTTTAATAAAATGATGCATTTTTATTGTTCTAATAAAGATATTTTGTTAACTTACAAGAATTTCTTCATTCAATGGTATTTCAAAGATCTAATTACAGTTTTAAATATAAAAAAATTCGATTAAGAAGAGTCTCCAATACAGGAGAATGGACAATAGAATTCATCATGGTGAATTCGATTGAGAAGAGTGTCCAATACAGGAGAATAGACAATAGAATTCATCATGGTAAATTCGATTAAGAATAGTGTTCATTACAGGAGTATGGACAATAGAACATACGCGCAAAAGCTCCCGACTTCACGTCAGTGCTTGAACCAATTTTTTTTTCGATTAAGAGGGTCCAATCAGGAGAACGGACAATATAATTCATCATGGTAAATTCGATTAAGAAGAGCAAAAGCTCCTGATTCACGTCAGTGCTTGAACCAATTTTTTTTTTTCGATTAAGAGTGTCCAATACAGGAGAATAGACAATAGAATTCACCATGGTAAATTCGATTAAAAGTGTCCCATACAGGAGAATGGACAACAGAACATACGCGCAAAAGCTCCTGACTTCACGTCAGTGCTTGAACCAATTTTTTATTTATAATATCATTTAAATTAATATTGTAGGACGTTACTTTAAAAGTTCTAAGCTATACTGACTTACAGCTAAAATATTATAAAGAAAAGAAGCAATTGGATAGTCTAACTATCATTTTAATAAAATGATGCATTTTTATTGTTCTAATAAAGATATTTTGTTAACTTACAAGAATTTCTTCATTCAATGGTATTTCAAAGATCTAATTACAGTTTTAAATATAAAATAAAATAAGTGTCCAATACAGGAGAATGGACAACATAATTTACCATGGTAAATTCGATTAAGGGTGTCCAATACAGAAGAATGGAAAATAGAACATACGCGCAAAAGCTATCTATCATTTTCTTCAAGTTTCACGCCCCAAAAAGGCCTAAATCGTCAGTTTCGCTTTCGAAAATTTCCGACCCCGTCTCTCGAATTAATTCTGACGTTTCTCGGATTGACTTTTTGAATGGAAAATCGTCGGACTCAAAACCTCCGAAACTTGTATCGAATTAGTATATTTAGGCTCAACCTAGAAGAACGAAATTTGGGAAAAACACAAATCGATTCGTCTTCTTCGACTCGACGGCAAAAGTCCGGGTCGAGCGATCGTTTCTTCGGAGCCTTACGCTACACCAAATTGGTACTACTGAACTCGCACAAGAATGTTCGAATCTCCAACAATATTTAACCGATCATATTAAAACTTGAAACTTGGCAGTAGAGTTAGGTTATGAAGGCTCTTGCAAAATTTCATGAATTTCAAACGAATAGTTACTGATATATAGAATTTTTTTTTTATTTTTAATGATTTATTAAAAATTTTCTACAAATGCTATCCTCACCAAATTTTGCAAACATTTTCGCGTTGCCATTCTACAACTAATAACAATGTTTGAATTCCATTGGTTCAGTATTTTTCGAGTTAATGAGGAACAAAAAACCACCAAATTTCAGAAAATTTCAGATTGCTATAACTCTATAACCGTTTGGTCGATTATGCTCATAAACAAACTGAAATGTCGCGTTCTGGTGCACATCCTAACCTGAAAATTTCAAGCCGCTATCTCATTCCGTTCGCAAGTTATCGTGACAACAAAAATATTTTTTAATAATTTTTTTAAAATTTTCTAGCCATACGATTCGCACAAAATTTCACAAACGTGCTTAGGGTCATATTCTACAACTACCCACCCAGTTTCAATTTGATCGGATTCATATTGGTTGAAAACAAAATTATTACTCGGAAACCACTGGGCCGATTATGCCCATTAACGAACTTGTCCGTCGTATTGGGATGCGCCACCTACCCTGAAAATTTCAAGTCGCTAGCTCTTTTCGTTCTCAAGTTATCGTGGCAACGGCCGGCCGGCCGGCCGGACGGCCGGCCGGACAGAATCAAATTTGACCTCGAATTCTTCATTGGGGAGTCGAACTTAATCGTTTGAGACCATTTTTTTCAAAAAATTCGAAAGTTACAGACATTTGGGCAAAACTATAACGCGATGTTCCCCAGAACATACGCGCAAAAATGAAACAAGGTGATTGTTATTATTGGGTCAATACTTGAGTATCACCTCTTTTATGTACAGTGTCGTTCAAACTGATATATATTATCGCACCATTTTTATCCAATCCTAGACAGACATCAGATCGAAGTTGAATTGATGACCTGTGGTGAAAGTGTACAAAGCTAGCTAAATTTGCCGTCTTTATCCTTGTATTATTCTTTGCAGTCATTTTTATTCTATTCGAAAGTAACTGTTTGGTTTGTCCTGAGTAGCATTTTCCACAGTTAGCTTGGGAACTGTATAAATTAAATTAGATTGATCAGGAATCTTTCTTTTTTTTATTCTTCCAGTTTAGAAAATAGTGACCTTCCATTGTTTAAATTGTCAAAAGGAACTTTTGTATTAATTGATACTTTTTGAATCGAGTTGGCTATATTGGAAGAAAATTTTATTTTGAAAGGAAACCTAAAATAAGAAAAGTTCTCCTATAGTTGGCTCAATTTACTCTCAATATCAGATGGGACCAATGATTTTATTATCTAATTAAGTGGGGTAATGGTTCATCAAGGAGTATTTTATTTAATTGAAATTTTCTATAGGGAATTCAACGCTGCGTAGATTGAAAGCGTTGTTTACCAAAAAAAAAATTGTTTAGTCAGCATTATGTCATTATTCTTGTTTTAAACATCCTGAGCTTGAACTGTTTTTAGAACATCGAATAGGAAGAATGTGGAAAGGTCAAGCATCTTTTGAACTTCAGAAATATCATCACAGGGTGTTTCAAATTTTGTGTATATCACACAAACACGTTATAATGGTTATACCAAGCCACACCGACTAACCGAATATTGTTTAATAAGAAGGGAGCTGTGCTTTGAGGTTTGACTAAATCTTATCTAGGCTTCGAATAATATGCTGAATACTCGCAAATACATATACTGGATTCCAATGATCGCTGAAATCTCGACTTTTTTGTATATAATTCTTATTATTTGAATTTTTCGATAATCTGTATTCTGAAGATGGACATTATGCACATGCCGGATTGAATTCCTATCTTCCTTTAATATGGCTATAGAATAATGAACGGCAGAAACTATTATCTGAGTTTGATTATTCGCAATAACCAATATCAGTAGTTGTAGTTCCTTTTCGTTGCTTTATGTTCTGATCGAAAAAAGGTAGATGTATGATAGTAAAGTGAACAAGTGCTTTTTAGGTCAAAATTTTTGCGTATTCTCCGAAAATTATGATTGAGGTGTCAATCGATTCGGAATGGTATGTAGATAATTTTTGAGAAAATGCAAAGGCCGCTCGCAAAAATTGCAATAGTTATAAATAATTGCATGAAAAAAAAAGGAGGAGGTTTGGTTTTTCACCAATATCTCAAAAACAATCTGAGATAATTCGAATTTGAAAAAATATTCAAGAAGGGGAGGAAATTTCCTAAAAAAAAATCCCAACTCTTGTAACTATAGGACCAATATTTATGAATTTCCCAGACGGTTGAAAATACTCCCGAAGACGGGTACTCCGGCTTGCGAAAGCCTCGACCCCTTCGGACCTTTCATGAATACATATCATTTAAACTTATTAAATATGAAAATAAAAAATTTAAAAAATTCATGCGTCTGCAGGATACATCAATGAACAATAATCCTTGGTCCAAAAATGTTTATCGTGACTTTTCAATTAGTTATGCATTAGTTAATTAACAATTTTTTGTAGCACGAACATTAACATTACAAGTGCGATAATTATTAAACTATTAATCTAAGAATTTTTTTCCTTTCGTGGAGCTATTTTTCAAAGGTCTTCGAATAGATTCCCTTCGGAAAATTTGAAAAATATTTAATTTTCATTTTGTTATTAATAATTTACTTCAGCGAAAAATTATAAAGCTTCAATTATGTTTTAAAAGAAAATTTTAAATTATCTCATGAAGAACATGAAGATTTTTTTAAACAATAGGAGGTAATTATTATTTAAAATCATTTTTAAGTAGTTTCTGATCATCAATAGTAATATTATAAATTGGAGCTTTATAATTATTCACCCAAGCAAATTGTTCATAACAAAACGAAAATTAATAATTTTTGAAATTTTCCACCAGAAATCTAATCTAAGTCCTTTGAAAAATAACTCCACGAAAGAAAAAAATTCTCAGATTAATAGTTAAATAATTATCGTACTTGCAATCTTAATGTTAGTGCAACAAAAAATTGTTAATTAACTAATGGATTACTAATAGAAAAATAGCGATAAAGATTTTTGGACCACGGATTATTGTTCATTGATTCATCTTGCAGGCGCCTGAATTTTTTCAATTTGTTATTTTCATATTCAATAAGTTTAAATAATATTTATTCATGAAAAGTCCGAAGGGGGCGAGGCTTACGCAAGCCGGAGTAGCCGTTTTCGGGAGTATTTTCAACCCTCTAGGAAAATTATAAATATTGGTCCAACAGTTCCGGCAGTTCAGACTTTTTTTTTAGGAAATTTCCTCTCCTATTTGAATTTTTTATTCAAATTTGAATTATCTTAAATAGTTATTGAGATATTGGCAAAAACCTGAACCTCCTTATTTTTTCTTCACTAAATTGTTTATAACTATTGCAATTTTTGCGAGCGGCCTTAGCATTTCCTCCACATGCCATTCCGAATCGAATGACACCTCAATCATAATTTTCGGAGAATACGCAAAAATTTTGACCTGAAAAGCACTTGTTGAATAGACTATGAATCATAAGAACACATATTAGTGGGAAACCAAATACATGTGGTTTATCTTCAGCTTATCTGTCCAATTCCATTGAATTAAGCAGATAAACTTCATTCAATTGTCCTCAGAGACCAACCCGAAAAGAAGAAAATTGGTTCAAGCACTGACGTGAAGTCCTCATCCAGCTACTGAACTCACACAAGGATGCTCGGATCTCCAACAATATAGATCAGATCGTGTTCAAACTTGGAAATTGGCTGTAGAGTTAGGTTTTGATGGCCTTTGCAATCAGTGATGCTGGGCGAATAGTTTCCGATATATAGAATTTTTTTCAATGATTTTCAATTATTTTTTTTAAATTTTCTACGATTCTCGCTAAATATTGCAAGCATTTTCGAGCCGGCATTTGACAACCAGTAACCAAGTTTGAATTTGATCGTTTCTGTATTTTTCGAGTTATTGAGTACATAAAAACCAAATTTCAGAAGGATATAACTCCAAAACCGTTTAGCCGATTATGCCTATTAACAAACACAAATGTCGCATTCAGATTCAAAACCTACCCTAAAAATCAATCAAGTTTCAATTCGATCGGATATGCATTGTTTGAGATATTTGGAAAGATTTCAACCCTGAAACCGTTCAGCCGATTTTCCCGTTAACCATCTTAATCGTCTCATTCGGATGCGCAACCTACCCTGAAAATTTCTAGGCGCTATACATTTCCGTTCGAAAGTTATCGTGGCAATGGATGGCCGAACGGAATCGAATTTGACCCCGCATTCTTCATCAGTGTGTTGAAGCTAATCGTTTGAAGCCATTGACAGCGAAATAAATTTACAGACATTTGGGTAAATTGTTAGCACGCTGTTCCCTAGAACAATTATTGAAAAATGGCGTATAAATATCCACGGGCTGCAAAGAAAGGGACATGATCAAACACGATTGAACCAATGGTGAAAACTATTTTTGAACGCGTTCACAGTCACATATTTCACAACTGATTCAAAAGATTGAACGGTCCTGAGATTGCTCGGTACTGAAATTACCTTTTTTTGCGCGTATCCTCTGGGGAACATCTCGTTACCATTTTGCCCATGTGTCTGTAATTTTCAAATTTTTTGACGAGATTGGTATCAAACAACTAGGTTCAATAATTCACTGATGAAGAATTCGAGATCAAATTTTATTCTGTCGTTGCCACGATAACTTGAGAACGGAAAGAGGTAGCAACTTGAAATTTTCAGGGTAGGTGGCGCATCCCAATACGACGGACAAGTTCGACAAGTTAATGGGCATAATCGGTCCAACGGTTCTCGAGTAATAATTTTCCACCATTATTGAATTGATCGAATTGAAACTTGGTGAGTAGTTGTAGAATACAAACCCAAGGACGTTTGTGAAATTTTTGTGGGAATCGTATTGCTAAAAAATTGGTTCAAGCACTGACGTGAAGTCAGAAGCTTTTGCGCGTATGTTCTATTGTCCATTCTTCTGTATTGGACACCCTTAATCGAATTTACCATGGTAAATTATGTTGTCCATTATCCTGTATTGGACACTCAATTCGAATTTACCATAGTAAATTCGAATTAAGAGTGTCCAATACAGGAGAAAGGACAACATAATTTACCATGGTAAATTCGATTAAGGGTGTCCAATACTGAAGAATGGACAATAGAACATACGCGCAAAAGCTTCTGACTTCACGTCAGTGCTTGAACCAATTTTTTATTTATAATATCATTTAAATTAATATTGTAGGACGTTACTTTGAAAGTTAAGCTATACTGACTTACAGTAAAAATATTATAAAGGAAAGAAGCGATTGGATAGTCAAACTATCATTTTAATAAAATGATGCATTTTCATTTTTCAAATAAAGATATTTTGTCAACTTACAAGAATTTCTTCATTCAATGGTATTTCAAAGAACTAATTACAGTTTTAAATATTTAATAAAAAAATGGAATACATTTCATATACATATATATAGATCCTATCGTATTAAAACTTGGAACTTGGTAGTAGAATTATGTTCTGAAGGCTCTCGCAAAATGTCAGCCATGTCGGTTGAATAGTTTCTGATATCTAGAATTTTTTTCAATGATTTCTTAAAAATTTTCTAGTGATACGATCTTCACAAAATTTTGCAAGAACTTTCGCGTTGGCATTCTACAACTAATAACTAAGTTTGAGTTGGATTGGTTCTTTATTTTCCGAGTTATTGCGAAAATAACAATCAAAATTCAGATGAATATAACTCCAAAACCGTTTGACCGATTATGCTCATGAACGAACTCAAATGTCGCATTCAGATGCACAACCTAGCCTGAAAATTTAAAATCGCTATCTCTTTCTTTTCTCAGGTTATCGTGACATAAAAATATTTTTTTTAATTTTCTAGCGATACGGTTCACACAAAATTCTACACACGTCTTCAAGTAGGTATTCTACAACTGATTGGCAAGCTTCAATTCGATCGAGTCTATATTTTTTAAGTTATCGAGGAAATAATATTCCAGGTAGGTATAACTCGGAAACCGTTAGACCGATTATGCCCAAAAACGAACTCAACTCTTCCTTTCGGATACGCAACCTACCCTGAAAATTGCAAGTCCCTATCTCCTTTCGTTCGAAAGTTATCGAGGCAACGGTCACCCATCTACTGAACTCGCACAAGAATGCTCGAATCTCCATCAATATTTAACCGATCGTATTAAAACTTGAAACTTGGCAGTAGAGTTAGGTTATGAAGGCTCTTGCAAAATTTTTGCAATTTCAAACGAATAGTTACTGATATATAGAATATATTTTTTTTTTATTTTCAATGATTTATTAAAAATTTTCTACAAATGCTATCCTCACCAAATTTTGCAAACATTTATGCGCTGGCATTCTACAACTAATAACCATGTTTGAATTCAATCGGTTCAGTATTTTTCGAGTTAATGAGGAACAAAAAAACACCAAATTTCAGATGGCTATAACTCTAAAACCGTTTGGCCGATTATGCTCATAAACAAACTGAAATGGTCGCGTTCTGGTGCACATCCTAACCTGAAAACTTCAAGCCACTATCTCATTCCGTCCTCAAGTTATCGTGACAACAAAAATATTTTTTAATAATTTTTTTAAAATTTTCTAGCCATACGATTCGCACAAAATTTCACAAGCGTGCTAAGGTTTATATTCTACAACTACCCACCAAGTTTCAATTCGATCGGATTTATATTGGTTGAAAACAAAATTATTACTCGGAAACCACTGGGCCGATTATGCCCATTAACGAACTTGTCTGTCGTATTGGGATGCGCCACCCACCCTGACAATTTTAAGTCGTTAGCTCTTTTCGTTCTCAAGTTATCGTGGCAACGGACGGCCGGACGGCTGGCCGGACAGAATCAAATTTGACCTCGAATTCTGCATTGGGGAGTCGAACTTAATCGTTTGAGACCATTTTTTTCAAAAAATTCGAAAGTTACAGACATTTGGGCAAAACTATAACGCGATGTTCCCCAGAACATACGCGCAAAAATGTACGAAAAATATCATTTATGTCACGATAACCTGAGAAGGGAAATAGATAGTCACTTGAAATTTTCAGGTTAGGTTGCGCATCCGAATGGGAGGGTTAAGTGCGTTTTTGAGCATAATCGGTCTAAGGCTTTCGGAGTAATACCCACCTGGAATATTATTTCCTCCATAAGTCAAAAAATATAGACTCAATTGAATAGAAGCTTGCTAACTAGTTGTAGAATATCGACATGAAGACGTGTGTAATATTTTCTGAGAACCGTACCACTAGAAAATTTTTAAAACATTAAAAAAAAATTGGTTCAAGCACTGACGTGAAGTCAGAAGCTATTGCGCGTATGTTCTATTGTCCATTCTTCTGTATTGGACACCCTTAATCGAATTTACCATGGTAAATTATGTTGTCCATTCTCCTGTATTGGACACTTAATTCGAATTTATCATGGTAAATTCGAATTAAGAGTGTCCAATACAGGAGAATGGACAACATAATTTATCACGGTAAATTCGATGAAGGGTATCCAATACAGACGAATGGACAATAGAACATACGCTCAAAAGCTTCCGACTTCACGACAGTGCTTGAACCAATTTTTTTTTCGTGATTTTTTTGAAATTTTCTAGGAGTACGGTTCTTACAAAATTTCAAACACGTCTTAATGTTGATTTTCTACTACTAGTTACCAAGCTTCAATTCGATCGAATATTTATTTTTTGAGTTATCAAGAAAATAATATTCCAGGTGGGTATAACTCGGAAACCGTTATACCGATTATGCCCAAAAACGAACTCAACTCTCCCTTTCGGATGCACAACCTACCCTGAAAATTGCAACTCCCTATCTCCTTAGGTTCGAAAGTTATCGTGGCAACGGTCACCCATCTACTGAACTCACACAAGAATGCTCGAGTCTCCAACAATATTTAACCGATCGTATTAAAACTTGAAACTTGGCAGTACAGTTAGGTTATGAAGGCTCTTGCAAAATTTTTGCAATTTCAAACGAATAGTTACTGATATATAGAATATATTTTTTTTTTATTTTCAATGATTTATTAAAAATTTTCTACAAATGCTATCGTCACCAAATTTTGCAAACATTTTCGCGTTGGCATTCTACAACTAATAACCATGCTTGAATTCAATCGGTTCAGTATTTTTCGAATTAATGAGGAACAAAATACCACCAACTTTCAGAAAATTTCAGATGGCTATAACTCTAAAACCGTTTGGCCGATTATGCTCATGAACAAACTGAAATGTCGCGTTCTGGTGCGCATCCTAACCTGAAAACTTGAAGCCGCTATCTCTTTCCGTTCTCAAGTTATCGTGACAACAAAAATATTTTTTTATAATTTTTTTATAATTTTCTAGCCATACGATTCGCACAAAATTTCACAAACGTGCTTAGGTTCATATTTTACAACTACTCACTAAGTTTCAATTCGATCGGATTTATATTGGTTGAAAACAAAATTATTACTCAGAAACCGCTGGGCGATTATGCCCATTAACGAACTTGTCCGTCGTATTGGGATTCGCCACCTACCCTGAAAATTTCAAGTCGCTAGCTTTTTTCGTTCTCAAGTTATCGTGGCAACGGCCGGACGGCCGGACAGAATCAAATTTGACCTCGAATTCTTCATTGGGGAGTAGAACTTAATCGTTTGAGACCACTTTTTTCAAAAAATTCGAAAGTTACAGACATTTGGGCAAAACTATAGCGCGATGTTCCCCAGAACATACGCGCAAAAATGATTCAAGCACTGACGTGATGTCAGAAGCTTTTGCGCGTATGTTCTATTGTCTTAATTCGAATTTACCAAGGTAAATTCGATTAAGCTGGTGTCCAATACAGGAGAACAGACAATAGAATTCACCATGGTAAATTCGATTTAGAGTAACCAATACAGGAGAATTGACAATAGAACATACGCGCAAAAGCTTATAACTTCACGTCAGTGCTTGATCAATTTTATTTAACTCATAAGCACCTGCATACTGAATATCTTTTTGATATGGAAAGTGGTCTTCAAAATATCAGGAAAATAAACTGAATTCTTTTATTAATGTTTTGTCGATATATCAACAATATCACAGTTTTTTTCCCCAAAATTGTCAATATTATCTGATTTAATAAATTCATGGACTGATATATCCAATAAAATTTTCATGTGTGAAAAATTATGGTTGTTAACATTTGATGCCCCATTTGGCTGCTTTCAAATCGCTATTCTTCACATAGATACCTATTTTCATCTTATCCCAGTTGTACTCTTCGAAATAACAACCTAATAAACTAATTTCTTTGACGAACTTTCCATCAATATATCAACAAAATCACAAGTTTTGTCGCCAATATTGTCCAATTGTTATTTTCAGAAGTAATACCACAAGTGATTGAATTTTTGCGATAAGTCTCTCGACTTATTTCTTAACGAAACTGAGTTGCTTGAAAACACCACGAGTCCGAAGGACAAGTGGTGTTTTCACTAGGCAACTCAGTTGAGTTAAGAAATAAATGACGGACTTTGAGATAAATTCAGTAACGAGTGATATTTCATTAGACTATTTTACGAACAAAATTACTCATGTTGACGTCTGTAATTTATATTTATCATTTTACAAACAGTCCGTGGTTGAGTTGTTGAAAACACCAAAAAACATTCATAATTCAAAGACAGTTGCTGTTTTCGCGATAATACATGTCTTTGGCCTGTGGTAGGTTAATCTTTCTTTTTCAGGAAGAGTTGGAGCCGATGATTTGATTATTGTTGAAAAAATGGTGATTTCAAAATTCAAGGTTTATTATGTATTACATTACTCAATTTTTCACTGTAGCAATGACAATAATATCTAAATCAGAAAAATGTGCCTATCTAGCATGTTGTATAAGTAATATCTTCGTTCACGCATTTGAAGATTACTTTTTGACACTCGAGAATTACAGGCGATTATCTTTTCCGGCCATTTTCTTGCTCAGAGCAGAGTAGCTACTGAAAATATAGCTAGTGAACAGAGTGGTTTTGGTTTCTTATTTATACTCTGGTTTTAATCTGCAGTGAAATTTTGGCTAATTCATGATTTCAATGAATTAGATATGCACATGAATTGTGATTGCATTAATCTGTCAGTTTTTATAAAGCGGGGTACTCTGAAGTTTTGAACAAATGTAGTAGAAATTGGACTCAAAAACACATATTTCAATAACGCCAGAAACGACGCCAAGAAGTCTAACCCCTCTTCCAACGTTCTCACTGAAAAGCATACTCTAGTAGGATTTCGAACTCAACAATTCGCTTTGAAACAATCGAACATTAGCACTACTATTCTGTGACTCTAAATTGAAAATAAATGCTCCGCGTCTAATGGAAATGTAGAAGACAATTCGGAATTGAGACATATTCGAGGCATTAGAAGTGAGTCACCTGCTTCTTTAATTTCGGTCTGAATGATGGAAAAGGGGTGATTATCTCAGATCGAATGCGTTGTTGCCAAACTTACGGGCTTCACATATACATAAAAGCATAGCGGGATTGGAATGATCAGAGTTGTAACTGCACATTGTATATACTTATACAAGCCACGACTGGTGCACCACCTACAGTCAGATGGCCTGAACTAAGCGTGTATATATTGCGATAATATACCGTCAATTCTTGGCCCAGTCGAAAATTCGCCTATGGCTTCCCTGAGCCATCAGCAAGCCTCTACGATAAAATATACACGCGAATTTTTTCGAAGATCGGGCTAGAAAAATCTGTATATGGGCGGGAATAGACTGTGAAGTATGGCGTTTTTGGCGTGCTAAGGTAGCAATATACGTCTATATATATATATATATATATATATATATATATATATATATATATATATATATATATATATATATATATATATATATATATGTTAGGAATAAGAAGGTTCCGGTTTGGACCGCGTCTAGAGTTTAATGTCGTTCGACGTTTCGGCTCCGATTTTGGAGCCATTATCAAGAACAAGATGTAAAATGTGAATTAACGCCGGGGTCTCAATCTGCCTACTCCCCAGGTTTCATCACCAGTACTCTCGGAGATCACTGTATTTCTACTACTTCGAGAAGACTGATTAACGGAAGATCGAGATGCTGTATTTATACTTGTCGAGGTTGGGGTAGGAGTGGGGATGGCGGGGGTACTGGTAGCGGTTGGGGTGACTATGGGAGGAGGGAGACGAGAAATCAAGGGTTTCCACGTACGAGGTAATCTTTGACTATCGTCGCGTTTGTTAAGGCAATCTGGACGTCTTTCAATTTCAAGGGCTTCACGAATAATACGGCTGGTAAGCATTTGTTCTATTGCAATGGTTCTGCTGCTAGCAAAGTCAATTTTGTGACCTGTATCAGCATGATGTTTGAAGAGAGCTGAGGATGATTCAGCTTTGCGTACTGCTAGTTGGTGTTCGTATACTCTGTTAGTCACGCGTCTGTTAGTTTGACCGATGTATGACCTTGGACATTCGGAGCATGGTATCTCATATACACCGTGGGATTCATTGGGAATGGAATCTTTCGGTGAACGGAGAAAGTTAGAAATTTCTAACTTTCTCCGTTCACCGAAAGATTCCATTCCCAATGAATCCCACGGTGTATATGAGATACCATGCTCCGAATGTCCAAGGTCATACATTGGTCAAACTAACAGACGCGTGACTAACAGAGTATACGAACACCAACTAGCAGTACGCAAAGCTGAATCATCCTCAGCTCTCTTCAAACATCATGCTGATACAGGTCACAAAATTGACTTTGCTAGCAGCAGAACCATTGCAATAGAACAAATGCTTACCAGCCGTATTATTCGTGAAGCCCTTGAAATTGAAAGACGTCCAGATTGCCTTAACAAACGCGACGATAGTCAAAGATTACCTCGTACGTGGAAACCCTTGATTTCTCGTCTCCCTCCTCCCATAGTCACCCCAACCGCTACCAGTACCCCCACCATCCCCACTCCTACCCCAACCTCGACAAGTATAAATACAGCATCTCGATCTTCCGTTAATCAGTCTTCTCGAAGTAGTAGAAATACAGTGATCTCCGAGAGTACTGGTGATGAAACCTGGGGAGTAGGCAGATTGAGACCCCGGCGTTAATTCACATTTTACATCTTGTTCTTGATAATGGCTCCAAAATCGGAGCCGAAACGTCGAACGACATTAAACTCTAGACGCGGTCCAACCCGGAACCTTCTTATTCCTAACATTGTTAGCCGCGGAAACCTATCCGAACATATATATATATATATATATATATATATATATATATATATATATATATATATATATATATATATATATATATATATATATATATATATATATATATATATATATATATATATATATATATATATATATATATATATATATATATATATATATATATATATATATATATATATATATATATATATATATATATATATATATTTAAGGTAACAGTCGTACTATGAATATGTGAATTGGATAAGGGAATTCGACTGATGACTAGGATATTAATTTTGCTCTTTATTCCATACCAAGCTTTCGGAATTTGACATTAACATTGACATTATTACAAAACAAAGTAATTACTCACAGAATTTGAAGTTATTTTCCTAATATGATGTTCCACATTGACCAAAGTAAATCATCAAGTAATTTGTCGCAAATAAAATAGAATGATGTTAATTAAAATCGTCTCTTTAAAAAAGTCTGCATTCATCTAACCTAAATTATTTAGAATTTCTTTTTTATATTATAACACAGAATGGTGCTATCGCAGTATGTCATTATCACAGAATGGTGTTGATCTGGGTTTGTTCCCTCTTTCTTTCACTCATCCAGTGGCCCATCGTAGAATTCCACTCTTTCACGGTTTGGATACGTTAACAAATATGTGTATACATTGCTTAGATTTTGTATGTCGGTTTTTTTATTTATTGGATTAGTTTGACTTTTTATATTTATCATTTCCAGTATCAGCCTCTTGTTATATTTTCTTTGTGTGCATAGTACTTCTGTACTATCAAAATCAATTCTGTGTCCCTCTTCTATTGAGTGCACGGCCAGTGCACACCGTGAGTTCATTGTTCGGATATCACTCTTGTGATACCTACCCAAGGCAAATGCTCAACAAGCTGTTGTGTGAATCAAACACAATATCCATAGAAGAACTTCAACTACGACAAACGGAACAAAGTGATAATTCGGTTGAACATGAAGTAACGATGAAATTTGGCAGCCTCCCCAATATTGGAAATTTAACCAACAAAATAAAAAATTGTTTCAAAAGTGAGAAAGTAAAGATAGCGACCTATAACATGAGAACAGTTTCGACATTATACAGCAGATTAAAGGACACAATACCAACTCCTCTTATCAAACGTAGTTTACAAAGTCCATTGTTCTGAATGTGACTGCACCTATGTAGGACAGACATCACAGTGGTTGAAGAGCCTATTAACAGTACACAAGAGTGATATCCGAACAATGAACTCACGGTGTGACTGGCCGTGCACTCAATAGAAGAGGGCCACAGAATTGATTTTGATAGTGCAGAAGTACTATGCACACAAAGAAAATATAACAAGAGGCTGATACTGGAAATGATAAATATAAAAAGTCAAACTAATCCAATAAATAAAAAATTGGTTCAAGCACTGACGTAAAGTCAGAAGCTTTTTCGCGTATGTTCTATTGTCCATTCTTCTGTATTGGACACCCTTAATCGAATTTACCATGGTAAATTATGTTGTCCATTCTCCTGTATTGGACAATAGAACATACGCGCAAAAGCTCCTGACTTGACGTCAGTGCTTGAACCAATTTTTATATTAGCCATCAAACCTTTTTAATTCTTCATAATCATTACAAGAATGTCTGTCGATATGGAATATGGTAATAATTTGACATTTGAACACATCGTTTAATGCATAATCAATTTCAATACTTTTGTCACTCGTTGATGAGATGAGATATCTGAAATTATAGATAAACTCTAAATATTCCATTCAATATTGAAATATTAAAATTAAATTTCCACTTATTCATTTGTATTTCAAGATAATGAACGTTTGAAGCTAATGATTGATGTAAATTTTCTGTGAAAATTTGTTTTCATGGGTTAGGGGAAAAGAGTTATTGTGAAAATAAGATTCATTTATTTAGATACCAATCTATATATTGTTTTATACTATCTACTAAGGGCCGATTTATTCAACCTCTTCGTAAAGTATTCGTCAACTATGTGCTCGTTGAATTTACTGATCCCCTTTAAAGTGAACATTTACAGATTACTTTCCTTTCGGTAAGGATACTTGACAGTTTACAGGTCGTAAAATATATCAGCCCTCAGTGAACAAAAAAATTGTATACCTCACTGAAGCCGTAATACAAACAAAGGAAATAATTTCGAATAAAACTCTATTAACATATTCGATTATTTACTTCAAGAGAGATCAAGAATAACATTCATTTTGAAAATTCAATACTACATCAAGCAGCATGCAATACATTTTTCCGAGTTTGGACCACTGCTGCCCACATAATCATGGAGGATTCGTGAAACACTGCAGGGAGGATAAATACTTGTGTAAAGATTATTATTAAAATATGATAACTGACTTTCTCCATTTCCTTATATACTACTTCTCGTTGTAAAATAAACTTGGATTTTCCTCCGCAACACTAGGATACATCATTTTCAAAGTTAGCGTTGAATTATCAAGCCATTCTATTATAATATTAGTAAAATCTGTTCTTCAGAGGTATTCATTGTTAAGCATGCTAAGCAACAAGCATTTAAGAAACATATACCTGAAGTTCCACGGGAAAACAATATACATAATATATTATTATTATTATTATTATTATTATACTGATCCTCCTGGGTCTTCCACAAGGAGACCCCTCATAAGCTCTAAGAGCTTGCCCTGAGTTAGGAGAACCAGTTGTGTTCTGTGTAGGCTTTGTTACTGTGCCCTTACGCCACCTTAGGCACAGCACTGTTAATTTTTGACCCAACAGCGAATGGTGGCGATAACCGTGACTAGAAAATTTCTTTCCTAGCCTCTGAATTGAACTTGGGGCTTCCGCTCCCAAGTCAATTACTCTACCACTGAGCCAATCGCACATACCTACACACATGTTATATTGCATCACCTTCTACTCCTATATTTTAAAATATTCTGCAATTAGAAAAATTAAAATGTTTCGTTAAAAATGCCTATTATTTATATAGGTACACGCTGGCATCCAAACACCCTGATCATGGATCGTAAGAGACCCATGATATCAGGAAAACAGAAAAGTGTTCAAAATTCACTGGTCTAAGCGTAATTCAACTGTTTTTTTTTGTGCAATAGTATTATGCAAATGTTATGTGTAAACAGGTAAAAGTAGCTAAGGGCCAAATCTGAATAATAGGGTAGGTGCAGAAGTCATTTGAAATGTAGTTCATGCAGTTTTGCTTGCTAATGACATGTTTATGATTATACTAACCATTCTAGGTCTTCCCTAAGGCAATCCCACAGAAGCTCCTAGGAGAGTCAGTTTTGTTCTGCGTATATTTTATTAATGTATTCTTACGTCAGCTTAGGCAAGGCACTGGGTGGTTTTCACCTAAGTACATGATGAATAGAATACTTATCCCATAATATATATAGCTTCGGCAAAATGACAAAACAGAATTAAGTGTACAATGTAAAATTTTGAGTTGGCTTTATTTTTTATAGTCATAGCCTACACATAACAACAACTTCCTTAGTAGATTGCGGAACATATTTAAATGCACCTTGAATCGAGTATTTATGGTTTATTTCGTTCACTCCCTGATTTATCGTTCACTCTCAAATTTCAAAACGTGAATTTCTTGAAACTTGCTTATTGCAGATACGTCCCTTTGTCATTTCAACGATATGAGAACCACCACCAATTTGTTTGAATAGAATCACTAGATTTTCTTCTTGGCTATTCCACTCTTGAACTTTAAAAATTTTAGTGTTCATGTCATCTTGGTTGCCTCTTATCAATATTAAATTTTCTCATGAGGTATACTTAATCTTCACAAATATTCAATCGACTAAGTTCCATATACCTTGTTTTTAAGAATTCTATCTGCAGTAACTCCAAGAGTAATTCATGCATTCTATTTGTTGAAAAGCATTATTCTTTTGCTCTACGTCAACTGGACCTTAATTCATTCCAACCTGAAGGGAAATATTGAGACTTGGATTTCTCTGAGTAAAGTAATTCATTCAATTCACTTCTATTACTTACTGCTGATTTTTAGCCAGAAATCCTGAAGGACATATACCAGATATCTTCTTTCTGAACAACTTTTCCACAGTTCTCCATAATTTGGAATTTCTTTCACATACGTAAACTATATTTCTAGATTCCTCCAATCTTCAAATACAAGGTAATCTCGATTATTTTCAACAGAAGGAATACTCGTTCGTACTTCGTGGATTGAGAATATTTTGTTTACGTTTTGTATTTGTATTTTGATCAGATTCAGATTCGATGTTGAGGTTAAAACGGGGCGCATGCGTAGATCAGAATGTAGTTTGTAGTATATCCATTAATCATGAATCATTCTCAAAAATACCACACAAACAAGTTACCGATCACTGCTAATATTTATTATTTACCAGAAATTCATCACAAAACGAAACTATTTAAATTAGAAATGTCAATTTTTACATGACTAACCCGGACTTAGCCATTTAACCCTGCTATTTTGCCAAGTTAAATTTTTATAGTTTTAACCCAGGGTTAGGCTCTAACTCTTGAAGGTGCAAGACAAATTATCAATTCAACCCTAGGTTTAGAGTTAACCCGGATTTAATTAGATAACCCGCATTCGTGCAAGTGGGCCTTAGTGATAGAAAAACTGGCCTAAAATTCCTCTCTACCCATCACGAGATTTAATATCCACAAATGGATCTCTTGAAGAAGAATCGTCTTCTCTATTTCTCAAAGATATTCACTCTTGTTCATAGAAATCCCTTCAATATTTAGTTGCCTCCTCCTAAGGAGGATCTCTTTCAAAACCAGGTCTGACCACTAATGTAGGGCTATCATCTCCCATAGATTTGTGATGAAATAACACGATTTTCCCATAACATACGCGTTTAAGATATGTCATCATGACATTCATATTTTTATTTTTGAGGGTTCTCGCAAAAATACGACCATAGACAACATATCATATGACGATTCGCATCCGCTACCGAACTCACAAAAGGCTGCGCGGTTCTCCAACAATATAGATCCGCTTATACCTGCCTGGGCAAGTTTACGGGGTAGAATCATATGACCTCATCCTGTCAAACGCCTTTCTGGAATCCGTGAATATAGCATCGGCCTGCGAACGGCAATCAAGACTATTCTGCAGGTATTCCGTAAAAAAGAGAAGATTAGTGTCTCAGGTTCGACCTCTATAAAACCCGTGCTGCCCGACATTAATGATTGACTTTACGTGATTTGCAATATATTTGTAAACAAGACATTCAAACAATTTGGAGAATGCAGACATTATACAAATAGGCCTACAATTTTCAATACAATTTTTATCACCACCTTTAAATATAGGAATTACTGATGAGAGCTTCCATTTGTCAGGAAAGATAGGTCTCAAGGGACTTATTGAAAATGAGATGAGTCTTTAAGTTGTGCATTAATTTTAACCAGATATTCTTCTCATCGAATAAAACACTTTTTTCATTTACCATTTTTCCAGATTCGGCTCAGGTAAAGAGTTATAAACGTTTACAGACTTTACAATGGGCTGATACTCCCCTGAATTTTCTCTGTACGTTGAGCACAGATTACCTTCAATGTAACTCGTATTGTATATTTTCCAAATCTTTATCATCTGATGATTGAAATTCACTGAATTTGTTTGAGAAAACTTATTTACTCCCTCATTGAATATTATTTGGTCCTTCATGCAACATATCCGGCGAAAAATTTCTTCAATTCTTGAATATTAAAACGGTGAACTTTACTTTGATACCTATTCTATCCATTCGATGCTTCATTACCCAATTGTTTCCACAATGATAATATACACAATTTCATGATCTTCTCTCAAGAAAAATACTTAATTATCCTAACTATCTTCAATAATACTTGGATACGTTAATTCACCCATATTGTTCCAATTCCAGCCTCAATATGAATAACAGAACACTAATAATATATGATCGAACTCCATAGCAATGATATAAAAATAAGTAAAAGAAGAACTTAGAGAGAGAAAGAGGCATTGACTCCAACATAAGAGTGAGATGCAATGATAGAAATCAGCTGATGTAGGGCAAAACATTGTGTTTTTCAATGCAAGTCTTACTAACTTATCATATTTTAATCGTTTTTTCCATGTTCATTAAATTGTTTTTGACATACTTAAAGTTTTATAAAGATTAATAGATTGCATCTAACAATGGAGATGACCTATTAGGCGTCTGGTTGTACTATTATAAAAATAAATCATTAAATTTCAAAGGTGAGCTATCTGAATCCTAGAAAATAATAATTTATACATATTCTGAAATATGAGAGACGTAGGTAGGTATTTGAAATGAAATCAAGGATTACTAAGAGCTGATATCAATTCTGCAGAATCGATCATATTTTGATTTGTGTAGATAGGTACATCCTAATTCGAATATAAATTTCACATCCATACTTATCATTCTTAAGTGAAATATCGCACTGAAAGCTCAACTTAATACTAGATAGTTTGAAGCGGAGGCCACGAACATTTTGATAAGCTACGTGAAACCCTGTAGAATCCATGGTTTTCACAGAGAAATTATTGTTAATCGGTATGAGACCCGCAGTTATTTTATGAGCCTCAGATCAGTGTCCGATTGTATATTATTATTAATTTTAGCAGTATCACTTTTGCGAACTAAAATGTTGCCATTTTGAGTCCACACATACTTGTAGCTTGTTAATTTACGTACAGCCCTGCAGCTACATTTTCAATTTTAAATCCTGTTCCATTCGCTTCACCTTAACGGGCGAAAAAAATGTATACTTATCAATTTTAGTTCGGAATTTAACTATAAAATTTTTTGGTATATTCGGTTTTCTAGTAGGTACACGTGTAATGTTGTCCAGAATCTCCGGTTGAACCTCATAATGCACATAAGAGCCAATCTTGGTGAGAATGTCTACTAGGTTTTCATTCACCTTTTCCGAAACATCCGTTATTTCTAAATTCTTGTTCCTAGAATCCTGTTCAATGTTGTTAATTCTGTTATTTAGGTTGACAATTTCCATCCTTAATACTTCATTGTCTCTTTAGTTGATTTTTAACCTTAATGGCGTCGTGCAGCTGGGACATTTTAAGCTCGAAATCGGAGATTTTGCCCGAACAAATATCCACCGATGCTTTTAATTCACTCATCTCCTCATTGCTGCGACCATTTTTATGAGTTTACTGATTCCTGCCGGCTCGACTTCACCTACGTCCATGTCTTCTCCCTTGGTATCACCCGAAGCTGATGAGATAAAACCGTTCGAATATCGACACATTTGACATAGCCAACTGCCGCCAGGCAGAGTACTTATCAGGGATAAATTATTTTTTTCTAGTTCAGAGCGCCTGTTATTGGTGTGGAAAAACTCGGCACAAGGTCCGCCGCAACAAACTCCAGGCAATTTCTTGTTAACTGCGTTGGTACATTTATAACAAAGCTACATTATTATTAATTTGCGAAATTCGAAATAATATCAAACAATGATCACTATCAAATTGCGCACACATGGAACTGAATTTCAAGTTATGAACTAAACAGCGGGATATATTCGCAATTAAAAAGGAACGATGCCAAACACGTCTATTCGGTTAAACATCACATAACATAGTTTTTGGAGGAATACACAACATAGATTATGGAGGAATAGCATCCTCCACCCCAAAACCCCAATCCTCTCAGACGAAAACTCCAGCAGTTAAATCACTTCGCATCTTCGCATAACGAAAAGTGCTAAAATGCTAGGAAGGGGCAGCATGAACTTTAAATAAATAGGTTTCGGAATTTCAAGCAAAATATTCCGCAAAATAATAGTAATTTTTCTAATTTTTGCGTGCGTTGTCCGCAAGGAACAGCGTGCTATCATTTCGTCAAAATGTGTGTATTTTTCGAATTTTTTTTCCGAAAATGGTCTCAAACGATTGGGTTCGACTCCTTGACGAAGAATTTGAGGTCAAATTCAATTATGTCCGGCCGACTGGTCCTGCCGGCCGTTAGCACGATAACTCTCGAAGAGAATGAGTTAGAGCGTTGAAATCTGTAGGACATGTTTGGAGCGTAGATATCTCAGACAAGTTTGTTAATGGGCAAAATCCATCAAGCCCTTTCGGAGGTATGAGCATTTTTAGTTAAAACGTTTTTCAAGAATATTTCCGAAACCGAAAACCTGATTTATCTGAAACCAAATTGGAGTTTCATGACTCATATATGCCTCCAAAGTTTTGTATTGATCAGATGGCTATGAATTAAAAAGAAAAAATTAATAATTTTGAACTCCCAAACTGGACAAATTAATTCAGTTCGAATTCATACACGGAATTTCTAACATCTAGTGTGAACATATTTTGACGGGTTTTTAGGCGTTTATCTGAATCAGTGCGATATGTACGAGGGCAACTGATTAAAATATGGACAAGGATTGAAGTAATGCGTGAGCGATATGTGGAATTTTAAATTGGTTTTCAATTTTTTTCTGAACGGTGAACAACTGGATTTGTAACTGGAAGACCACATTAACAGCGCATGTCAATTCTGTGAGTTTGCGAGCCAGTTTCGAGGAGTTCCAAGGTGTAGCGTTAATAACATAATCCATGGGGCCAATATTGAAATTCATAATGCTACTTTCGGGCATTTTTCGTTATTCGCATGAGCAGACGAGAAATTATTTATCTGCTGGGGTTTTCGTCTGAGAGGATTGGGGTTTTGAGGTGTAGGATGCAATTCCTCCATAAAATCTACTTGTGAGGGTCCACGCATGCGTGGATTGAAGATGCGATATCCCCTGAACTACTGGTGTTGGTGAATCGGAATTTTGTGTGAGGTTTATTCTCCCAAACCAAACGTAATTTAATGTAGATCTTCCAAATATCCAAACGTTATTTAGTATAGATCTTTCCTAGTATAGTTAACACAGACAATTCAACTCGGAAACAACGCTATTTCCTCGAAACTGACTTGTCTGTGCACATAATCGCCATGAAATTTTTTTTGAAACCTCACAATATCTGCTCATCACTAAATCCATGACCACTAGACGCAAATCATTCCCAACGTAAGCCATACAAACAAAAAAAAACACGTCACCCCTGCGCATGCACAATCTACTCGTGGCTGCGAGTTCTCTAAAAGTCGCACACCTGACACAAAACTTTGATTCTTCCACACCCGTGGCTCAGGAGAGATCTCAGCTGCAATCCACTTATCCGCAGACTCTCATAAGGAGATTTTATGGATTAATAGCATTCTCAACCTCCAATCCAGAATCCTCTGAGGCGAAAACTCCAGCAGTTGAATCACTTCTCGTCTGCTCATGCGCATAACGGAAATGCCCGTTAGGAGTAACGTGAATTTCAAAATTAGCCCCAGAGTCACGGTACCTACACTCCAACTTGGAAACAATGCAATTTTTTCTTAACTGACTTGTCCGTGCACAGCATTACCATGAATATTCTTTTAGAACCTCACAATATCGACTAAGTACCAGACCCATTATTGATTGTCCTAAACCACTGCAAACATAACCCATACAACCTAAAAACAGTCACTTTTCCTATGCGTAAGCGCAATCCACTCGCAGCTGAAAGTCCTCCCTAAAAACTCCGATCCTCCAACACTAGTGGTTCAGGAGATATCACATCTCGAATCCACGCATGCGCAGACCCCCCAGTGTATTATTTGGGGAAGTAGCATCATCCATGCCAAAACCTCAATCCTCCCAGATGAAAACTCCAGCAGTTAATTCACTCCTCATCTGCTCATGCGCAAAAGGATAATATGAATTTCCAAATTAGCCTCAGGGCCACGGTACGGACACTTCAACTCGGAAAAAACGTAATTTCTCCCAAACGGACTTGTCCGTGTACAGAATTGTCATGAGTTTTCTTTTACAACCTCACAATATCAGCTAAGCACTAGATCCATCACAACTATTCCTGAACAACTCTCAACATAACCTATACATCCCAAAAACAGTAATTTCTTCACCACGCATGTGCAGTCCACTCGTGGCTAGAAGTCCTTCCAAAATCATAAACCTCACACAAAATTTCGATTCACCAACACCAGTAGTTCAGGGGATATCGCATCTTCAATCCACGCATGCGTGGACCCTCACAAGTAGAATTTATGGAGGAATAGCATCCTACACCTCAAAACCCCAATCATCTCAGACGAAAACCTCAGCAGATAAATCATTTCTCGTCTGCTCATGCGAAAAACGAAAAATGCCCGAAAGTGGCACTATGAATTTCAATATTGGCCCCAAGGGTTATGTTATTAACGCTACACCTTGGAACTCCTCGAAACTGGCTCGCAAACTCACAGAATTGACATGCGCTGTTAATATGGTCTTCCAGTTACAAATCCAGTTGTTCACCGTTCCAAAAAAAAATTGAAAACCAATTTAAAATTCCACATATCGCTCACGCATTACTTTAATTGGCGCAGTATATCCTCGTCCATATGTTCATCAGTTGCCCTCGTACATATCGCACTGATTCAGATGTTCACACCAGATGTTAGAAATTCCGTGTAGGAATTCGAACTGAAATTATTTGTCCAGTTTGGGAGTTCAAAATTATACATTTTTTTTTTTGGGCTCCTAGTGGTCTGTTCTCAGTAAAATTTTGCACACCCCAAGAGGTCATCATTGCTCAACGAAGTACCAAAATTTAACTAATTCGATGTTGTGTTTCGGATCTCCGAGCAAAATATTCTGCTAATAGTAAAATATTTTTTTATTTTTTCTACTCATGTTATCCCCATGAAATTTTGCACAAGTGTTTTCGTTGTATTTTACATCTAACCACCGAGCTTCCATTCAATCAGATCAGTATTTTTCGAATTATAATGAAAACAAAATTTCAATTTCATTTTCAAATATTTGACTTTTTTTTTTAGTTTATAGCCATCCGATCAATACAAAACTTTGCCGGCATATAAAGGTCATGAATCTCCAATTTGGTGCTAAATTTCAGATAGATCAGGTGATCTGTTTCGGAAATATTCTTGAAAAACGTTTCAACTAAAAACGCTCATACCTCCGAAACGGCTTGATTGATTTTGCCCATTAACGAACTTGTCTGAGATATCTACGCTCCAAACATGCCCTGCAGATTTCAACGCTCTAACTCGTTTCGATGCGAGGTGATTTAACTGCTGGAGTTTTCGTCTGAGAGGATTGGGGTTTTGGGGTGGAGGATGCTATTCCTCCATAAACTATGTTGTGTATTCCTCCAAAAGCTATGTTATGTGATGTTTAACCGAACAGACGTGTTTGGCATCGTTCCTTTTTAATTGCGAATATATACTGCTGTATAGTTCATAACTTGAAATTCAGTTCTATGTGTGCGCAATTTGATAGTGATCATTGTTTGATGTTATTTCGAATTTCGCAAATTAATAATAATGTAGCTTTGTAATAAATGTACCAACGCGGTTAACAAGAAATTGCCTGGAGTTTGTTGCGGCGGACCTTGTGCCGAGTTTTTCCACACCAATAAGATGTGCTCTGATCAGTATAATCATAATCATGTTTATAGCACGCGCGCCAATGGCAGATTGACTTCATAGTGAAAGAAGAAGGCTAAAAGAGCATTGGCGTTGGGCCAATCTGCTTTGACGCACGTGCTATAAACATGATTATGATAATACTGACCCTCAAGTCTTCCCCATGAAGATACCGCAGAAGATCATGGTAGCTTGTGCGACCAAGGAAAGTCAGTTGTGATAATTGATAACTTTGTTACTCTATCCTTATGCCATCCTAGACACAACACTCTTAATTTATGACTCGACATTGAATGGTGTCCACTACCCTCTGGGTAGATCTCTGGCTCGTTATATCCACTAAGCTTGAAACCCTCATCATTCAATTCAAATTAGCCAACGTGAAAACACGCGCCAAAGAGTACTGACTTCACGTCAGTGCCTTTTTATTTTCTTCATGTTATGTGATCCTCACGAAATTTTGTGAAAGTGTTTGCTACGGCCTTTTGCATCTAACTACTGCGTTTCAATTCAATCAAATCAGTATTTTTCGAGTTATGGTGGAAACAAAATTATTTTTTTGCCACTTTAGGACACTCTGATCAATACATAAATCTTTATACATATAAGGGTCATCATGCTATAATTTGATGCGAAATTTCAGATAGATCGAGTGATCGGTTCAGGAAATATTCATACAAAATATTTTAAATAAAAAGGACCATAACTGCGAATCCGCTTGGTGGATTTTGCCATCTAAAGAACTTGTCAGAGGTATTTACAATCCAAACCTACCCTGCAAAGTTCAATCCTCTAACTCCTTCTGTTAGAGGTGCTAAAGGCTGGTCGGAGCGGATGACAGAATTGAATTCAACCTCGAATTCTTCTTCAGGGAATTGAACCCAATCATCTGATTATTCAACGGTTTTTTTTTGGGTTTTCTCTCCCAAACTCTGAAAAATATCTATAAAATAAAAATTAATTATTTTGTGATTTGCTTCTGCGTAAGAAACACAGGATATTTGTCAGAAGCAATCAATTGAACAATGTTGCCTAACAAACAACAACGAAACAACATCAACGAAGAAACAACTATATCGTAACGTTTCGGAGTCTATATCAGACTCCTTCTTCAGACGCTCAATGAAAATCGAGAGAATTATTTTGTTGATAGTTATTTGGTGAAATTCAAGAATTGTCACAGTGACAGTATTTAAAAATCATATCTAACATAGTTTTACTTCGCATAGAAATTTCCAAGTTCCAACTCCTTTTTCAATAAATTTAGCCAAATATGGTCAATACCAATTGAGCAATTTGCAAAATTGCATTCTCTGTTCAATAAAATTTAAGTTGACTCCTTAAGTTCCCTTTTCATAAAATCATATTCTGTCATTAGAATCTTTGTACTACTCCAATCCATCATGTGATCTCCTTGGATTGTACATACATGTTCTGCTATTTTTGATTTCTGTATGTCTCAATTTCTTAAGTTATTCTTATGCTCTGACTTTCTTACTTCTAGTGGTCTTGATGTTTCTCCCGTGTATGATTTACCACAAATACAAGGAATATTATATACACAGTTTTTTGATTTTTGTTTTTCATTTATGGGATTTGTTTTCGTTAATGAAGACCTTAGGTCTTTATTAACGAAAACAGGCAACATTGTTCAATTGATTGCTTCTGACAAATATCCTGTGTTTCTTACGCAGAAGCAAATCACAAAATAATTAATTTTTATTTTATAGATATTTTTCAGAGTTTGGGAGAGAAAACCCAGAAAAAAACCATTGAATAATGAGTATACCTCCCACAGTATCCTTTAATGATTACCAATCATCTGAGACCATATTCGAAAAAAAATCGAAAACTACAGACATTGTGGCAAAATGATAGCACGCTGTTACTTGCGGAACACGCGCGCAAAAAAATTGGTTCAAGCACTGACGTGAAGTCAGGAAATTTTGGGCGAATGTTCTTTTGTCTATTCTCCTGTATTGGACACTCTTAATCGAATTTACCATGGTGAATTCTATTGTCCGTTCTCCTGTATTGGGCACTGTTGAATCGCCATGGTAAATTTGATTAAAACTGTTCAATACAGGCGAATGGACAACAGAACATACGCGCTAAACCTCACGTCAGTGCTTGAACCAATTTTATATTCCATAATTATTTTCAAATTTTCATGTGGTATGGTCCTCACAAAATTTTACACACGTCCTCATGTCGATATTCTATAACTAGTTATCAAACTTGAATCCAATCGAGTGTATTTTTTTTTTATTTATCGAGGAAAGAATATTGCAGTTGGTATAACTCCGAAATTGTCAGACCGATTATGCTCGAACTTATTCCTCCCATCTGGATGCGCAAGCTACCCTGAAAATCGCAATTTCCTATCTCTTTTCTTTCGAAAGTTATCGAGGCAACGGTCACCCATCCAGATAATGAACTCTCACAAGGCTGTTCAGATCTCCAACAATAAAGATCCGATCATGTTCAACCTTGGAACTTGGTAGTAGAGTTAGGTTCTTAAGGCTGTCGCAAAATTACAGTGATGTTGGACGAATAATTTCTGATATATAGAATTTGTTCCAATGATTTTCAATGATTTTTTAAAATTTTCTAGTGATATGATCGTCACGAAATTTTGCAGGAATTTTTGCGTTGGTATTCTACAACTAATAACCGTGTTTGAATTTGATCAGTAGTGAATATTGCAAAACTACCCTGCAAGTTTCAATCCTCTAGGCTCCTTCCATTCGAGTCCATCCGGTCCGGTCGGCTGGACCGAACAGACAGAATTGAATTTGACCACAGATTATTCATCAGTGAGTCAAACTGAATCCTTTGAAACCATTTTCGGGAAAAAAATCTAAAAATACAGACATTGTGAAATGGTAGCACGCTGTTCCTTGCGGAACACGCGCACAAAATGCGTCAATTAAATAAGTATTAACATAAGAATTGAATATCTTCTTATGGGTTCCAAGTTATGAGTGAAATGCCCTTGAACTAATATTTCCTGGTTCATTTCACCGTGGTCCGTAAAAGACTTTCCTATCATAGACTGCATGATGACGTGCAGAAATAAACATTTTGAATTTGCGAATTGAGTTGAGTCGTGAAGTTCTCCACGAAAATTCATTCCTATCACTTTAATGGTCTAACACTATCACACTCTGCATATGTTCGTAGCAGTAAGTTTCTCACTAACAGCGGCCAAGTAGAAATGCGGCTAACATGCAAGTTGCTGATTTATTATGGATAGTAATACATTTCGTTATTAAATTCCGGAGTTAGTTCTTCGACAGAAATTCCTTCGATTGTTCATGAAAGGGAAATATTAGTTACGATTGAAATTTATCTTTCTTTGGGTTTCAACAAACCATGAATTTTATTCTTATAGTAATTTGAAACATTACTCATTACCCAAATTTGGCATTCCTTTATTTTGAACTAAATTCTCTCTTTTATATTTTTAGAGTGAAAATTTCTACCTGAAATATCTAAAGATCATATTTAAAAGTACAAAGTTTCCAAAAGTGTATGAAAGCAAATAGACTACTGGCCCATGCTGAAAAAATTATGGGTCATTTGAACCACCAGGTGACCTATCTAGAACGATATAAGAGCATAAAATAATAAGATTCAGCACTATGCCGTCACTTGTAAGCTGTCCAACTGAGTGCAGGTGAGAATTCGAAAGTACAGGTAGAGTGAGTACATTTTGGTCACATATTTTTGTACGGCATTCTTACCACCGATAGATCCATAAAAAATAATAAGAAAACGCGCAGTGCCGTACAAAAATGGTGGTCCACAAAGTCGAATTTTTTTTTTTTATATTCTGACAATTACCAGGGTAAATTTGGTCATTTGATCTTGTACGGCATCTGTGTCATACTATTTCAATACTGCTTCTAATCCATTATTCCGCAACGCCGTACAAAAATCATGCGACAAGGGGAAAAAATCAAGGGTTGTAATCCCCTCTCTTTCCGTAGTCCAGGGGGTGATTTGAAAAAGTACGGCTTCGGTTCCAAAACATTATCTAGCACTCAAAAGCACTATTAAAAATAATGCCGTCAAAAATTGATTGTTCATTTGAATGTAAATCAATAATTACCTTAATTGCATCGTATCCTTGATTTTTAGAGATGTAAAGCCATTTGATCCTGTACGGGAACTTTTTTTTTAACATGATATTGTAAAATACAATTGTTATATAGTATTGCCGTTCAAAAAAAACCGTTCTAAAAAAATTATAGAGAAATACAAAAACTGGAATTTTGCGAATTATTGTAAAAGTTTAAATATCATAGATTAATGGAATATAGCAGTTTTCTACAGTTTATCCCTTGTTTTAAATAGTATTAACATATATAAATTAGGAAAAAATGATGCCGTACATTTTTATGCACACCATATCTTTTATGCTGATGAAAGTGACGCTACAATTTTGAGGGTACTTTATGGCCATCTGATACAGTACGGTATCAACATAATTTTGAAGAGAACAATTGATAATATGATATAATCACTATGACGTCTAACTGAACTGAAACGGTGTGTATATTATGTCCAAGAATTGAAACTGTCAATCCCAGTATCAACAGTTTTGTATACTTTTTGGTTCAATATATACTTCAAAGCTTATTGATACATACATATAATTGATTTGTTTCATTGTAATGATGTGAATAAATAAAACGATCATCTTTTAGAAAAATTCGAAATATTTAATGAAAATAATAAAAAAAAAATGGTCATTTCATAAAAAAAAAATTCATAAATTTGATGATGATAATAAGAAATATGGTTTTTGTTTGAATTATTCTGTATCGGAATCCGTTGCTGAGTTGTTATCAGAATCAACGTCTTCATCGACGTCCGAATTATCTTCTCTCGAGTCCAAGCCGAGTACATCCGAATAAAATACGATATTCCCTACAAATGCTAAACGTCGTAACAGAACGTCGCTCCAAAAATGTGCGAGTACTTATGATACTGAAATTAGCAGAATTATTTTTGAAAAATTAAAAATAAAATTGCACATCTACATAATTCAAGTATAAATCGATAGTAAACAAACCCATATATGACATAGTTTCTAACTAGGAACCTAGAATCACGAAAAGACTGAAAATTTGTACAAATAAACTATCTAAATGCCGTATAAAATAAATTTCACCTTACATTTCGTTATATAGATTTTTTCTTTTTGATTTTTTCTATTTAATTTTTTTTCCCTTTGAACCAACGAAAATGTACGGCATATGAAAAAATATTATCTATGCATAAAATACTTTCAAAATAAATTTATTTCATGTTGTATCAAATCACCTGCTGGACTACCGAAAGAGAGGGGATTACAACCCTCGATTTTTTCCCCTTGTCGCATGATTTTTGTACGGCGTTGCGGAATAATGGATTAGAAGCAGAATTGAAATAGTATGACACAGATGCCGTACAAGATCAAATAATCAAATTTACCCTGGTAATTGTCAGAAAATAAAAAAAAAATTCGACTTTGTGGACCACCATTTTTGTACGGCACTGCGCGTTTTCTTATTATTTTTCATGGATCTATCGGTGGTAAGAATGCCGTACAAAAATATGTGACCAAAATGTACTCACTCTACCTGTACTTTCGAATTCTCACCTGCACTCAGTTGGACAGCTTACAAGTGACGGCATAGTGCTGAATCTTATTATTGTATGCTCTTATATCGTTCTAGATAGGTCACCTGGTGGTTCAAATGACCCATAATTTTTTCAGCATGGGCCAGTAGTCTAAAATGTATCAAGAGCTTTAGCGCAATCTTTCGTGTAATGTTCAATATATTTCACTGATTTCTAACACTGTACACTACTTAATTAGATATATTTTAAATATTCTTTTATTAGGAAAACGAGATTTTGAATCAAAATTGAATTTTGGATATTAAACATTTTGTCTTGGACCAAAGGCCCTCTCATGACGTATTAGTTATTATCATTGATATAATCTATTCACAAAGATTGTTTGTATAATTGTCCTATCGATGACATGTGTAAGTGCAAATAGTATGTTTATTGTTTTTAGATATTTATTATCTTCACCTTGAATATTGAATATATGCATTTTCTGAAGCAGAGCAGGCAGTATGCAATAGTCAAAGTCAGTCGTCAGTCGAACGCATCGATATTGTTATCCTAATATCAGAATATTACAACCCATCTCCACCTAGAGTAGGTGTCTCACTTCTACCCCTTTCAGCATATTTGATCAAACGAAACAAGCCAAGTACGTCACAGGGCAATCCTGCCAGTTGCATTCTACTAAGTACATCATAAGACAATCCTGCCAGGTTCACCATGTGATGAAGAGCAGTATGCAGTCAGCAGTCGTTACACGAATGCAGTTTCAGTTCATCGTTACGATATTATTACTCAAACTATAGAATATTAAAACCCATCTCCACAGAAAGTAAATGTTCCACTTCTACTCCTTCGGCATGTGAGATTAAACCGAACTAACCAAGTACAGCTACATAGTAGTCACAATTCAATGTAGAACGGGGCCCTCTCTTAATAAAAAAATTAAAAAAGCAAGTGAGGTCAGTCTGATTTGGTGTGCTTGTTCATTTTGACCAATCTGAATCCAATTATGTCATAAACAAGTACGTAAAACAGAATGACCTGATATCAGTCCCTGTTTCATAATTTTCACAATTATGTTAATTAAATCATCTTAAGTTTGGTCCCAGGGCCACGGCGTTGATAGTCCACCTAACAAGTTCTCCAAAACAACTCACGCACAATTGTCATGAGGTGCAACAAGGTTTCACATGACAACCCCAGCTCACTGGTCTTTTAAATAACTTTTGAAAATTTCATCGTGCGTTAATCCACTCATCCAATCGCTCCAGATATAACACGCATCTGACTGCCCCTATACATAATTATGCAAATTGCATTCCGTCCGCATAAAAGCTTGATAATAATAGCCAGACTACTGCAGACAGAACCGATCGTAACGTTGACAACGCTTAGAAGTTAGAATTTCTGTCTATTAAGTGTAAACTCCCTTAAAAAACTTTGTGCCAAAAACTGAAAAAGAGTCTCTCCTGCTGCACTAATCGAAACTGGTATTGTCTTAGATATATTTTCCCATTATTCCCAACAATATAAATCCTATTGGTATTGAGACCCTATCGTTTTGTCCAAATGTTTGTGTTTGTAATTTTTGGCTGAGAATTATCTAAAAAGATTGAGTTCGACTCAGGGTTATGAAACTCTCATTCCTCGAACCTAAATAATAGTCTTTTTAGTTTTTTTCTCAGTCACTATGTGACACCATAACCTAATTATTATGAAGTGTAGATGATGTCGCTAAGATAAAGATAATATTATGGATTTGTCAATCAATCTGTGTTTTTTGGAAAGTGTGTACAATGTGTACAAAAAATATAATTGGGAAACAGCTCTATCTTCCTTTTCTTCATATATTGCGTCTTACTTCACCATTGTTTACTGTGGTGCAAATATCAATAGAAATGTGGATCGTGATTTAAAATTACTATTTTAATTAGGGGTATGTGACCGACATACTTCCAGTTGTGTACAAACATTAATTTTAATCTAATCTTTAACAGATTCATAATTTTTCTGTAATTATAACAGTGACATGATTTTTCTTCCTCAATATTTTCAATGTCCGGTTTGTGTTCAGCAATACTTGGCCCAATACTTGTGATTTCGATAGAAACTTTGATATTTTTAGGCTCTGAGTGGAATAAGAATTTGTACATAGGGTATCCAGTGAGTGATTATACATGCTTTAAACCTGAGTAGAACAAGTCATGGTGACTTCAAATCCAGTAATATGAATTTAATTGTGGACTCCGCTTTTTTATAGGTACAAAGTGTTTTATGAGTATTTGCAAAAAATTCTTAACAATAGCTTGAAGTTGATTTGATTCAAATTAAGTAGCATGCATTGCCACATTAAGTCACAATAATAAATAACAAAAAAAATTCCTACTATCAAGACCACACTGGCAAAATAATGATTTGTCTGATTTGGAAAATCACCCTGTAGGTAGGTGATTTTCAAAAAATAAACTGATTATATCGTTCGACAGCCAAAGGCTTATTTCTTGAAATTCGTGATATTAGGTTTGTTCGACACAGTAGGGACGGTTTTAGAACCGTCAAAAGTAGTCGTTTATTGAACCGCACCGTCGTTTATTGAAACCGGATCAGCGGATCTGGCCAAATTAAACGATTGAGATACTATTTATGACGGTTCTAGAACCGTTCCTACTGCGAAGTCGAACAAACCTAAGGTCACATTTGTTTCTTTAACACATGATGATTCAGAATTTGTTCAAGAAATTCAAAATGATTCTTTAACTCGTAGTTCGAACATCATTGGATCTATCCACTTCGAACTCATTAACAAAGATTCCTATTTCTTGTCAGAATAAGGTTTATAAAAAATTGTAGAATATCAGGACTGAGGAAGAATTGTTTCTCCGGAAAGTCTACTGTACACACTCTATATCTTCTTCTTCTTTTCAGCCTGTCTTCATCCACTCCTGGATGTAGGCCTCTTCCATGCTTTTCCATCTCGACCTGTCCGCAGCAGCCCTCATCCAGTTTTTTCCAGCAACTGACTGGATGTCGTCCCGCCATCTCTTTTGTGTGCCAACGCTTCTTCTATACTCTCTCGGTCGCCATGCTGTGACTCTGTACGTCCACCTTTCTGTGCTCTGTCGCGCGATGTGGCCAGCCCATCTCCATTTTTGCTGTGCTATTCTCTCACTTATATCCATTATTTTAGTTCTTCTTCTGATCTCCTCATTTCTAATCTTCTGTCGCAAACTGACACCCAGCATTGCTCTTTCCATTGCACGTTGAGTAACTTGAAGCTTGTTTACCGTTTTGTATGTTAACGGGATAGTTTCGAGACCATAAGTGAGGACCGGCAGAATACACGACTCGAAGACTTTTCTTTTGAGGTTTATGGGAAAATCTCTAGATTTGAGGATGTGTTTGAGCTTTCCGAAAGCTGCTCATCCAAGGCTCACTCTTCGAGAAATTTCAGCTGTTTGGTTTTCTTTGCCTAATTTTATTTTGTGCCCCAGATATATATATTCTGTTACGTTTTCTATTGTCTGGTTATCTAGTTCGATCTGAGTTTGATCGGGGCCGATCACCTCCGTCTTTCCCTCATTCTTAGTCCCACCCTAGCCGATGCATCACGCAGTTCTTCCAACATTTGTTTGAGCTCCTCCAATGAGTGACTGAAGAGAACAATATCATCGGCAAATCTCAAATGGTTGAGTCGTATTCCATCTATATTTATTCCCTTGTCTTGCAGTCCAAGCCTTTGAATATTTCCTCCAGTACCAAGGTAAACAGCTTTGGAGAGATCGTATCGCCCTGGCGCACTCCACTCTTCATAGGGATCTTAGGCGTTTTTGTATCTTCGTCAACTGTGATCTGCATGTATGCATTGTCATATATATGTTTGATTAGTGCTGAGTATCTTGAGTCAATTCTAGCACCATCTAAGGCCTTGATTATCGCTCATGATTCAATAGAATCAAACGCCTTCTAGTAGTCAACGAAGGCCAAATGCAAGGGTACGTTATACTCTGCGGTTTTTTCAATAAGGGTTCGAACTATATGAAGGTGGTCTATTGTGCTGAAACCCTTGCGGAATCCAGCCTGCTCCGGGAGTTGGTAAGCGTCCATTTTGTCTATCAGTCTATTGGTTATTATTTTTGTGAAAAGCTTGTATAAGTGAGACAGAAAGCTGATTCCTCTCGGGAGCTAACCAATTCGCCCTGATTGCTTTTGAGCCCGGAAATCCTTGTTTTTCCCCTGGCCAGTTGAGATCCTAGGAACTTCATAGATTTGTTAGCCTCTATCGTGTCTTCAATAAGTTTTGTGTTATGTGTTCTTAGATTTTTCCTTATGTTCCTGTTTATCTCCTTATTTATTTCTCTGTAGTTTTCAGATTCTCGGTTCAGATCTCTCCGCTTTTCTATAAGGTTCCTGGTATTTACACTTATTCTGCTTTTCCGCTCTCTATTTCTAAAACACTACTCTTTGGTCGCCACTTGTATGCTCTCCTTTATATGTTCTGCTAATTTAACTATCTCTATCCGTTCTAGATCTTCCCTGTTTTTAAGTTTTCTGCTTATTATATTCTGGAATTTCTCGATGTTCCCTTGTATAATTTCGTTTGTTGGTATAGGTTGCTTCCTTATTAGTACATTTCTTGCCATCTTGATGTTTATAATTATTGTAGCCCTGACGAGGCGGTGATCACTGCCGGTGTCAAACTTGTTCAGAACACTGACATTTTCACATATAGCTTTTCTATTAGTAAGGATAAAGTCTATTTCATTTTTTGTTATATCATCTGGAGTTCTCCAGGTCCACCTTCTTTTCAAAGGTTTCTTGAAGAAGGAGTGCAGTACAAAATCTCGCTCCTGCAGTAATTAATCAACATATCTCCTCTAGGGTTTCGCTGACCCAGGCCAAAACGACTTATATTTGGAATATTTTCATTATCATCTTCTTCTAGACCAACCTTGGCGTTGAAGTCTCCCATCACCACCACAAATTTGGCGTTTTTCCTCATTTTAGCTGTCGTAATGTCTTCGTACACCTGTTCTGCTTCTGAATCTTCCGATAAACTTGTTGGAGCATATACCTGTATTATCTGTAGGCTATACCTCTTGTTGATCTGTTGCAGTATGTAAATAACCCTGTCCGATATTGCTTTTCTTTTTGTTACTTGATGATTAAGACGTTTGTTGACTAATATGTCAACTCCTCCCTCGTGATGTCTAGTTAGACTATTGTTCTGGTACAATAAATGTCCCGATTTCAATGAGGTGGTTACCTCACCTTCAAGCCTGGTTTCACGCAGTCCGAGGACGTCACATTTGATGTGCTGTAATTCCTCTTCTAATCTCTGCAGGTGGTTCTCTTGTCTAAGTGTTCTTATATTGTATGTGGTAATATAGAGTCTTCTGTTCCCGGAAACTTTCTTGATATTATGCTGGGGTTTATGGTTAATCGAATTTTTGCCTCCCCCAGAATCCGCGAGGCTGACTGACGAATCAGTGTGGGATTCAAAACGCTGCGCGCCACCCACCTGGGGTATTTTTGTTTTAAAGTTCGACATGTATTCATGAAAGGTATTCGGCCCTGAAACGCCACGCTGGCCATGCGTGTTGGCGAGTTTGGTTATCAGCCGCTCCTTACCTGGAGGCAGACGCTGTTTGCAGCCTCCCACTCTGGATCAGACGCTGCATGGGAATCTTCTTAGCTTCACCCCTATCTCTTCGAGACCTTACCAGCTTGGGTGGCCCTACCTGTAGCTCTGCTACTGCTGGCTTCACTCTCTGGATATGGGGCTACTGAGCCCTCTCCCCAACGACAAGGTGTTGATTCCCGGAGAGAGGGCTCTCACTCTATATAGTTGTCCGGAAAAATTATTGTTAGGTTAGAAGAATTTGTATTGTTATTATAAAATTGTCGCATCTGTTTTCTCTCTACAGGGTGTTCTCGAACTCTCTATAAGAATTCAAACTCATAACTGGAACTTGTTTTCATCGATTTACTTTGGGTTTAAAAGTATTCCCAGTATATTAGTCCAGTATGTTGAAATAAATCACCTCTTCACTGGCCAACTCGGTCTTCTGATTCAACATGCCTCGATTATTTTCTGTTGGGTTATTTGAGAAGTGGATATTATCGATAGCCGTAATCTTGAAGGAAGTATAAGTAAAGCTTTGTGAAATGAAATTAGAAACCAGCCAATATCGTCCACAGCATTGGGTCACTTGCGATCTAGAGCACAGAAATGCATTGATGTGAGGGTGGCATTTTTGAGCACAAAATCTGATAAATTTTAACGTGTGTAATAATTGTAATGATCTTATTTTTGTTCATGAGGTTGTGATTTATTTAATTGAAAGTATAATAATTCACATTTGTCCATCTTTGTGCGCATGTTCTGGGGCATCATTTTGCCCAAAATCTGATCAAATTGACACTTGGAACATAGTTGTAGAACACATTACGCGAAGACTTCTGTGAAATTTTGTTAGAATCTTGTTACTAGAAAATCTTAAAAGACTTATTGAAAAATATTATTTATCTCAAGATAACTTGATAACGGGAAGAGATAGCGACTTGAAATTTCAAGCGCTAAGATTGCGCACCCAAATGCGACATTTTGGATCATTAATAGGCATAATCGGTCAAACAGTTTTTGGTGTACACCAATTTGAAATATAGTTGTTATTTCCTCATTAACCAATTCAAACATGGTAATTGGTCGTAGAATGCCGACGCGAAAATTCTTGCAAAATTTGCTGAGGATTGTCTCACTAGAAAATTTCAAAAAAATCATTTAAAAACATTCTATAATAAGAAACTATTCGTCTGACATCGCTGAAATTTTTTGAGAGCCTTCATAACCTAACTGTACAGCCAAAGTTAGAACACTATCGGATCGATATTGTTGGTGATCCGAGCCTTGGGTGAGTTCAGTAGCCTGATGGATGATAGTTGCCTCGATAACTGTCGAAGGGAAAGTGATAGGGACTTCCAATTTTCAGGGTAGGTTGCGCATCCACTTGAGTTAATTCTTGGGTATAATACAGATCTGACAGAATTAAAACTTGGCAACTGGTTGTAGAATATGTACATAAAAACGTATGTGAAATTTTGTTAGGACCACGTCACTAGAAAATTTCGCGAATATCGTTACCTGAGCTATAGGATTTTTCGTATACTGTATAGATATTCAAATAATTTCAATTCAAATAGAATAATTATGTCATATTTAAAAATTATTCCATCATAGATGTTTCTTTCATTATTCAAGTCTGAAATGATATGAAATTTTTTTTAACTGAGGAAACGGTATGTATTGCTGCTAAATTCGATTAAGAGGGTCCGATAAAGATGAATAGACAATAGAACATGCGTGCAAAGACATTCACTTCACGTCAGTGCTTGAACCCATTTTTTAGCATTGTTTTCATTCATCTCGGTTTCATAATGTCCGCTATTTTCACTTTTTGAAAGATAGATTGTTTTAGTCTCGGTGCTAGTGCAATGTATAGATTGTTTACCAGACCCAAATTGGACAAATCTTTATTTATCCAGTATGTACCTGATATTGGAACTTTTTTTTTAGGTTTTATTATGTTTTGATGTGGTGATCTGTGATACTTAATTTGAATCAAATCAAATCAGTAGTTCTCGAGCTATGGGTCAGAATTTTTTTGACAATACAGATAAAACACATTGTATAGCAAAAACGAAGGGACTACTCGAATTTATATTACTGGATTCAGAGTCACGATGACTTGTTCTACCTCAAAATTAAACCATGTACACTCGTTCACCGGACAACCCGTATTTCTGTATAAAACGTTCACATACAGCAATTATTGATAAAGTAATTCAATCCTATACTTTGTTTCACTCTATCGAAGTCTGCGAAAAAAGGTGAATTGTGAAGTAGAATTATTAGTTGAATTGGGGGTATGTATCCGAGCTGTGTATCAGTCGTAAACAAATATAAATGTTTTGTCGTAGTCCTCAACAAATTCAACCATTCCTGTGATTATTACAATGTTATGATTTTCTTTCCTTAACATTTTCAACGTTGGTTTGCACTCAAATAAACTTGGCTCAATACTTATGACTTTTATGGAAACGTTGATTTTATTTTCAAGATTCAAGAGTAAAATGGGAATTTGTATAAATCTGAATAAAACGTTCAGACATACCTATTATTGGAGAAGTTATATCATCAACAAGCTCAAGTCATGTTCCATCATAAATGTGTAAGCGGGAATGTAGCTCAGATGGTGGAAAGCTCACTGAGCATGCGTGGTACCGGGATCGATGCATGGCGCATCCATCTCCTTTAATTTGACATTTTTGTTCACCTGAGGACCGGTTTCTCAATTGCGAATTAATCATCTTGGGTTGAGAGTAACCCGAGAAACCCGAGTGTTACGTGATCATGAAGGTAGCTAAACACTTGCGTAACTCGCAACCTTGAGTTATCTCAATTGAGAAGCAATTGAGAAACCGGCCCTGAAACTATCATTTCCACCAAATGTCTGTAATTTTCAAATTTGCGGCCGAATTTGGTCTTAAACGTTCAAGTCGACTCAATGATGAAGAATCCAAAGTCAAACTTGAATCGGTCCGTCAGGCCAGCAGGCCGTTAGCAAGAAAACTCTCGAGTGAAATAAGTTAGACAGTTCAAAATTGCAAGGTAGGTTTGGCATATACATTGCATCCTGAGGTGAAACCAAGAAAAATGGGGTTATACGGATTGCCAATATGATTGCAAAATGTCATATACGAAAATGTCCGAAACCGCTCTGTTACTGACATACACAGTGATTTGTGAATTGAGACACACAATTCAATCCACCATTTTCAATACAGGGATTGGCCAATTTGGTTTAAAACTGGTACATGAATTAAACTAGAATGCCAAGTAGCCCTTTGAACGAAACCAATATCAGGACCAGAATATTATTATTCTTCCATTTAAAGTTTAACAAGAAAAACTATCCCTGTATTAAAGTTATCAAAACTACGAGCTCAGATTCGAAATCTACAAAAATATCCTACAGGAACTTCTTAATAAAGTTTCGGGCACAACTTCAGTTATTCCGTAATAAATTATTACTTTCAATTTTGTCACTCAAAATTGATTTTCGGATAAAGTGCCATCTAAAATGATTTAATATATTACATATTTCTGGAACTAAGATATAAAGATTGTTATTCCCTTTCATTTCTTCGTTGTAATATTTGAAGAAAATCTTCCACCATAAAAAATGAAGAATAAATTCTCATCAGGACCGGAATGAGTTTTTTTCATGCTTTTTTATAGCAGATCAGAAATCTACTGAATACATCGTAAAAGAACTTTTCAAAAAAGAACCGGATTTAATTTTTCATAAATTTATTTCCTTACAAATATTGGAATTTATGAAAATACAATACAACCAACAATGATTATTTTGTAATAAATAAAAATTGGTTCAAGCACTGACGTGAAGCCAGAAGCTTTTGCGCGTATATTCTATTGTCCATTCTCCTGTATTGGACACTCAATCGAAATTACCATAGTGAATTCTATTGTCCGTTCTTCTGTTTTGGACACTCTCTTAATCGAATTTCCCATGGTAAATTCGATTAAGAGTGACCAATACAGGAGAATGGACCATAGAACATACGCGCAAAAGCTCCTGACTTCACGTTAGTGCTTGAACCAATTTTTGTTTACGTGAAGTCAGGAGCTTTTGCGCGTATGTTCTATTGTCCATTCTCCTGTATGTTCTATTTATTATTTTTATTTTCAAATTTTCTAGGGGTACGGTTCTTACAAAATTCTGAACACGTCCTTATGTTGATTTTCTACTACTAGTTACCAAGCTTCAATTCGATCGAATCTATATTTTTGAATTATCTAGGAAATAATATTCCAGGTGGCTATAATTCGGAAACCGTTAGACCAATTATGCCAAAAACGAACTTGACTCTCCCATTCGGATACGCAGCTATCCTGAAAATTGCAAGTCCCTATCTCCTTTCGTTCGAAAGTTATCGAGGCAACGGTTACCCATCTACTGAACTCACAGAAGGCTACTCGCATCTCCAACAATATTTAACCGATCGTGATAAAACTCAAAACTTGGCAGAAGAGTTAGGTTTCAAATGCTCTTGCAAAAATTCAGCAATTTCAGACGAATAGTTACTGATTCATATATATATTTTTTTAATTTTCAATGATTTCTTAAAAATTTTCTAGCAATGCTTTCCTTACAAAATTTATCAAGAATTTTCGCATTGGCATTGTACAACTAATAACCATGTTTGAATTCAATTGGTTTTGTATTTTTGAGTTATTGAGGACCACAAAAAACCAAATTTTAGATGGCTATAACTCTAAAACCGTTTGGCCGATTATGCTTATAAACTGAAATATCGCATTCAGATGCACAACCTAACCTGAATATTTCAAGCCATTATCTCTTTCCGTACTCAGGTTATTGTGACAACAAAAATAATTCTTAATTATTTTTTATTAATTAACAAAATTTCACGAACGTGCTTAGGTTTATATTCTACAAATATTCACCAAGTTTCAATTCAAGTCGCTAGCTTCTCAAGTTATAGTGGCAAAGACAGAATCACATTTGACCTCGAATTCTTCATTGGGGAGTCGAACCAAATCGTTTGAGACCATTTCCGTAAAATAATTCGAAAGTTACAGACACAGTTAAAAGTGGTGATGTTTGTAGCGGTATGAATCCAGTATTAAGCGGTGTGCCACAGGGATCGGTCCTTGGTCCCCTCCTGTTTGTTATTTTTATATCAGACCTTCCTCTCATGGTAAACTCGGTTTGCTCACTCTACGCGGACGATTCCAAAGTTTACAATGATCCAAACAAAAATTATGTGGTGTTGCAGGAGGATTTAGACAGGATATTTAAGTGGCCGGAGGACTGGTTACTACATTTGAACCTTCTGAAGTGTGTAGTTCTTCATCTAGGGAAAAACAACCCCCGTCATACATATTATTTAAACAATGTTGCCTTGTCACATACGGACAGATATGATGACCTTGGTGTGATAATTACTTCGGATTTATCATGGAGTGAACAATTGACTACTCAATTGAAGAAAGCCAGGTCAAGAATTTATCTTCTCTCTCGTACTTTTACTAACCCAGATCGTGATACGGTGGCCAAACTATATAAGTCTTATGTACGCACAATATTGGAGTTTGGAAATAATGTATGGCATCCTATACTACTGTGAGACCAACATATGTTGGAGAATACCCAGAGACGAGCCACTAGACTTCCATATGGGCGAGCAAGACCAACGTATGAAGAACGACTACAAACAATGAAGCTTCCTACTCTCTTACATCGGCATGAGAGAGGTGACCTTATTACAACTTTCACGGCACTACACGATGATAACTCTCCTATTAGACATCTATTTCACCTCAATGAGGATCGTCGTCTACGCGGACACCCGTATAAGTTGATGCGGGTAACTTTTAGGGGCTCGTCGAAGATGTTCTTCCTTCCTGACCGAGTGTTTCATCGATGGAACTCGTTACCAGCTGAGGTTGTTATGGCGCCTACTTTAAATACTTTCAAAGCTTGGTTGGATGCATATTTTGCTGCACGTGTGCACTAATGTTAGATTGTATCTATTTTTTCTTTTTTTAGAGTTTTATATTACACTCTACTCTTAACCTTTGTAATAATAATAAATTTGCGAGCCCTCCTGCATCAATACATTTTTGAGAGCGTTCCACAAGATGTGTCATTGAAGAATTAAGAATTGAAGGGGCAAGTGGAAGAAGTAGTTATGGTACAAATAATAAGAGTTTGCGAGAAAATTAAATTTAAGTGAAGTGAGCTGGCATTTTTTCATGGAAGGTAGTTTAATAATTTGATTGGTGCAATTGTGAGGATTAGTTTTTGGATGAATTTTCATGATTTAAAGCATTCTGCTATTATATTATTATTATTATTATTATTATTATTAAACTCTTTATTGCATCAATATAAGTTTCATACATTTTTAAGTTATTGTGCAAATGGTGGACATATCGCCAAGCAATTTCTTCCTGCCAACCAAAGGTAATTCGTTAGTAACTATACTCAAATCTGTATGCAACTAGAGTAAGTAGATTTAAATAAAACCAAAACAAAAATGAAAATAACTGACATTCACTGAATTCAATTGAACTTTCTCCAGAATAGGGAAAAAGGGGAAAGGGGGAGGGAGAAGGATAACTGTCTATGAATAGAAGGACTATGACAAATGTGCGAGGTCTCAAGTAAGTGTGATAGGTGAAGAATTCAAGTATCTCTTGAGGGAAAACCTATACGAAAGATATGTTAATTTCCGAAAGATATCCGAAGGCAGACGATTCCAAAGCCGGGGAAAAACAACTGTAAAGCTATTCAAGCATACACCAGTCGAGTGGAGTGGTATCCTCAAGGTGAAGTTGGAGAGTGCCCTTGTCTGACGAACCCCATCCCCCAGAAGACAAAGACCATCATACAGGTATTTAGGTTCGCGCGAGCTCAACACTTTGTAACCCAGTAGAAGAAGATGCCAAATTCGACGCTGTTTGATGAGCAGTAATCCCAAATTTTGCCTGTATTGACTTATGCGATCAAACTTTCTTAAGTTGTAGACAATCTCTTTTCGATACAAATTTTGATTCATGCGTACATAATAACGTATAACTCCTTCTTCCTTTGCTTGATGTTTAATGTAACATGTTTAATGTAACATAGCCCCTTCTACCACTGTGCATCTGCTCAGATATGGAGAATAGAAGCAAATCCTGACGGGACAAGTTACATATGCACATAATACCTTCTTCCATGATATAACCGAATATTTTCCGAAAATGTCACTTGACCCCTTCTTCCACTTGCCCCTTCAATTATTTATGTATTATTTTTAACACTATTACATGCACCACTAATTGTTTCTAATTAATTAATTGTATACTTATTTAATTGACCCAATAAATAGTACTCCATGCGTTTTAAATGAGGGGATCGTGGCGGCCAATTTACTGGACCTCCACGGTCGATCAATATGATGGGGTAAATGGCATTAAGATGCCATAGCAATATTTTTTGCGCGTATGTTGTGGTGACCATCGCGTTAACATTTTGCCCAACTGTCAAATTTAATTCTGTGGTGCCGTCCGTCCGTTGCCACGATAACTTGAGAACGGAAAGAGCTAGCCACATGAAATTTTCAGGGTAGGTGGCGCATCCCAATACGACGGACAAGTTAGTTAATTGGCATAATCATCCCAATGATTTCCGAGTAATAATTTTGTTTTCAACCAATATAAATCCGATCGAATTGAAACTTGGTAAATAGTTAGTAGAATATTAACCTAAGCAAGTTTGTGAAATTTTGAATGGTATCACTCGAAAATTAAAAAAAATATATTAAAAAATATTATTTATGACACGATAACGTGAGAAGGGAAGGAGATAGCGGCTTGAAATTTTCAGGTTAGGTTTTGCATCTGAATGCAACATTTGAGTTCGTCTATAGGTATAATCGGCCAAACGGTTTTGGAATGATAACCATCTGAAATTTGGTTGTTATTTCCTCAATAACTCGAAAAATACAATACCGATATAATTCAAACATGGTTGTTCGTTGTAGAATGCCAACGCGAAAATTCTTGCAAAATTTTGAGAGGATAGTATCACTAGAAAATTTCAAAAAAATCATTGAAAATAATTGAAAAATGTTTTATATATCAGAAACTATTCGTCTGGCATCGCTGAAATTTTGCTAGAGCCTTCAGAACCTAACTCTACTGCAAAGTTCCAAGTTTGAAAACGATCGAATCCATATTGTTGGAGATCCAAACAGCCACTTGTGAGTTCGGTAGCTGGATGGGAATCGATGAAATTTTCCGAGAACCTTCAAAACTATGAATGCCATGATGACATATTAAAATATATCATCCATTTTCGGGATGATAGCCCTACATAAGTGTCCTGGAGCGGTCAAACCTGGTTGACCATGGTGAATTCGATTAAGAGTGTCCAATACAGAGGAGAATGGACAATAGAACATATGCGCAAAAGCTCCTGACTTCATGTCAGTTCTTGAACCAATTTTCGTAATGAAATTCGGGTTTGATAATTGACACAAGACTACTGTAGTTAGACAGACATTGAAAGCTACTGTTGGCAGTTTACTCTTATGTTTTTTAGGAATCTGAGAGTATTTTATAAAATTCCACCTCGAACTTAATCTTCCCCGTACGTTAGGATTAAGGTCCTGTGTTCGCATCAATGGTTTGCCAGGCGCAGTTGGGATGATGAGGACCAGCTTTCATACCATCTTATAGGTGGTCGTCCGGGTGGTCAAGGAGTATTGGGCTTTTCTTCCTTTGCTATCTTAGCCAACCTGTCATCTGGCATTCTATCTACATGGTCTCTCCATTCTCTTCTTTGGATTCTTGACCATCTTAAAACGTCCTGAATCTAACACATTGGTCTTATTTCCTCGCTTCTCTTCCGGTCAAATAGCGTATGTCCTGTTATTCCCCTTAGTCAATTTCTGTTGTCCTTAAAAGTCACTCAGTTACTGTGTTCTCGGCTCTGGTTTCTATTGCATAAGTCTTAACCGGTCTCACGCACGTCTTATATATTCTCACTTTGCTCTTTGTACTTATGGATCAGATTCACGATCTTGGAGTCTTGTTTGATTCCACTTTCAGTTTCATTCCCCACATTGAAAAGATATGTATCAAGGCTAGCAGAACATTGGGATTTGTACTTAGATCAACAGCAGTTTTCGAGGATCTATCAATTCTCAGAAACTTGTATTTTGCATATGATTTCCCATCTATAATTGTCATCTTATACTAGACTTATACCTTTGGAACGTATACACAGGAAGTTCTTCAAATACATTATTTTCAGGCGTACTGGTAGATTTCCTGAGCGTGGAGCGGATTTATCAAACATCATGGATGAGATGAGAATACCATCCTTGCTTGCGACGCGTGAAGAACAATGTGCAAGATTCGCTCAGAGACTTCTAAATTACAGAGTTGACTATCCATATTTGCTTTCCAAAATCATGCTTAATGTTCCGAGGTTGGAGTCAAGGTCTACGAACATGTTTCTTTTGCCTACAGCTCGTACAAATATGTTAGAACGATGTCCCATTTATAGTATATGTAGAAGTGTTGACATTCTAGGGATGGATGTGTTCGGTTAGGTTCGGGACTCGAATTGTGTGGGGTTTAAGTTTGAGTGTTTTTCTCATTATTTTTGGTTTCAGACATGAACTGTATTCTTTTTAGGTTATATATTTTTTGTAGGTATGAATGCTGTAACACGTTATAATGTACAAATATGTATTACTTTACCCTGTAATTGGGATAATCCTGTTGGGTAAATAAAGAAAATTATTATTATTATTATTATTATTATGTGTTTATTACGACTAACTATATCTCTTAGGTAGCATGATATTAATGATGCCTTTGTCGTTTGGGCTTTGACTTCCTCTTTCAGATTCCTGTTGCTTCTAATATTTGCCCCTAGATATTTGAATGACATCACTTGTTCTAGATTATGGTGGTAAATAGCGAGTTTACATCTCCGCGGTTCTCTAGCTACTGTTAGTGATTTTGTTTTTTCAGGGATATTTCCATGTTCAGCGCTTTTGCTATTTCTTGAAACTTAAACAGAATCCTATGCAAGTTATCTTCGTCTTCTGAGATGATTACTGCGTCGTTGGCATAGCATATTATCTTGATCTCTCTATCTCCCATTCGGTATCCTCTTCCAGCTTGCTTTACTTCACTGATGATTTCATCCATTATGATGTTAAACAGAATTGGCCTTAAGATGCCTACTTGTCTGATCCCGGTTGTCATAGGTATTGTTTTACTCAATTTATCTGACGTTCTCACATATGAGTAGTTTTCGGTGTTGAGCTTTTCGATGGTATATCTTTGGGTATTCTGTAAAAGAAACTCTGCAGTTCATCGTGTAGTCCGTCACCTCCATATTTGATCATCTCATTCGTTATTTCGTCGATGCCTGGAGCTCTCCTGTTTTTAGTTTCGCTACCGTTTGCTGTATTTTCTCCAATGGAAGTGTCTTATTTCTGGTTTGGTTAACGATTTCAACTTCTTGGTCTAATTATTCTCTTGATGTGTTGATTCCTGTTGAACCATACAGTTTCTCAAAATATCTTTCCCATTCGTTCAACTTAATTCTTGTATTCAGCATATACTCATTTATTGGTATTTTTCTACTTCTCAGCAGGTTCCAAATTCTCTTTTGTCCTCCATACAGGTCACGTTCTATATCATTTGAAAATTTCTTCCAGTGCTCACTCTTGATTTTTCGAATATTTTCATTCGCCCTATTTCTCACAACTTTATAGTCATTATATGTTATTACATTGGATCTATATTGTAGATAATATTTTTTCTTCTCTTCGGCCAATGTCTTAACTTCTTGTTTGAACCATGGTTTTATATTTGGTCTTTCCCCCTTCTTTATAGTCCTCCTTCCTACTGCTTCTTCCGCTGCTTCCGGTATATTAGTTCTTAGTTTAGTCCGTGATGTTCCAATTCTTCTATATTATTAGCAGCTATATTTCCTCTTAGTCTTTGTAGGTATAAGTGTTTCGATGAAGCGTCGGATAGGAATTCTACGTTGAGTTTACTTATTTCCTCCGTGGTCTTTAATGAAGTTGTTGCATGACCGTTCGTATTTTTGCCATAACGAGATGGTGCTTCGTTCCAGCATTGACGGAAGCTAAAGCTAAAGCTCTTACGTCTTCACGGGTGAATATTTTATTTGTGACAACTTAATCTATCATTGATCTTTGCCCTCGTGTATTCTCGAAAGTATATTCATATTGCGGTTTATGTGGGTGGAAGGTGTTATTAATTCTTAGTTCATTTCGCAATGAATAGTTGTATGATTTGTTCTCTTCTTTCATTTATTGTTTCTTCGTTAAATCGGTTTTTGATGCCAGGTATAACTTCATTGCCAACTCTCGCATTAAAATCCCCCGAAATTATTATTTCATCCTCATTAGATATGTCGTCTCTAACTGTTTACAAGGTCTGGTAAAACAGATCTATCTCTGCCTGTGGTTTGCTAGTATCAGGTGCATGAATACTTATTATATGCGTTGGTCTGGATCTTTTCAGTTCGAGAGTCACCTGTAAAAACCTGTCATTGATGTATTTTGTATTGTTCACTTGACTTACGAATCTTTCATGAAGCAGCATGTCGACTCCTGATGTTGCCCTTTCATTTTTGACCTTGCCGCTGTATATCAGTAGGTATATAGTTTTCATATTTGCTGTTTCCTTTGCCTTTCTTTTTCGTCTCCAAGAGTGCGCATATATAAATTGTGTGTCCTTACGATTCAAGAATGATTTCTTGGTCTTTGTTCTCAAATGACGTTACATTCCAACACCAATTCTGAGTGATATCGGTTTCCTTTCACGTTTCCTCATTCCTGCCAGGCCGTTACAGGCTGTACCATTGGTTCTAGGAGCACTTTGTATTTTTACCCAAGCAGGTCACTGGATTCACTTGGAACCCTCCTCTCTTATCCGGGCTTAGGACCAGCTATCATCATGATACGGAGCTACTAAATCCACCCAGCGCATATCATAGGCAGTGTTAACAAATTAATTAAAGAGAACAACAATATATATGTCTTGGTTTCGTAAATTTTTCATGATACTTCAGAAACTGTTGCAATGATTTCCGTACTTCAAATCTCAGCTTAGATTTTTGGTAATTATTATACAGGGTGAGTTACTCTTACAAGAATTTAATATGGAAAAATATTCCGTTCCTGATATTTGTTTTGATCAAAGGGGTACTTGTTAAGGCCATTTAGTATAATCCATGCACCAAATTCAAATCGAATCGGCTTATCCCTGTATTTAATATGCCGGATTGAATTTTTTGTCTAAATTCCCAAATCACTATTTATGTCAGTAACGAAGTGATTTTGGACATTTGTCTATTTATTATTTGGCATTTTGCAATCATATTGACAGCCCCTGAACCCCATAAGTTTTTGTAGGCCTTTCATACATTTGGGCAAAACGAGAGGCCCAAGGAACAAACGCGCCAAAATGAGATGAACGTAGTGCTGTCATTTTTCTATACTTCTAAGTAGTTAGGTATCATACAAGTACCGAGTCATTGTAGGTATGCCTTATATTATAGTTGTTTATTTAGCTATACTAATGCTTTTTGAGAATACACATGCGGATTTCGATCATTTGTCTTACATATCGAATCCAAATTCATTCTTTGGCCTATGTTCTTTTCAATGTCAAGATTGTCACTGAAATACTTTGACACTTATGCATTCCACCGTAGAAGATGATATTCGAGAAATATTACGAATTTATTACGAAATGCCCCAGAAAAATTTCAAGAATCAATAGTAGGTTCTTGATTTTCCACTATAATTCTAATTTCAAAGTTAATGAGAACAAATATTTAAAAAATTGGTTGAAGCACTGACGTGAAGTCAGAAGCTTTTGCGCGCATGTTCTCTTGTCCATTCTCCTTTATTGGACACTCTTAGTCGAATTTAACATGGTGAATTCTATTGTCTGTTCTCCTGTATTGGACACTCCGAATTTCGATTAAGAGTGTCCAATACAGGAGAACAGACAATAGTATTCACCATGGTAAATTCGATTGAGAGTGTCCAATAAATGAGAATGGACAAGAGAACATACGCGCAAATGCTTCTGACTTCACGTCAGTGCTTGAACCAATTTTTTTCGTGTCCAATAAATGAGAATGGACAAGAAAACATACGCGCAAATGCTTCTGACTTCACGTCAGTGCTTGAACCAATTTTTTTCAATGATTTTTAAAAAAATTTCTAGTGCTACGATCCTCTCAAAATTTTGCGAGAATTTTTTCGTTGGCATTCTACAACTAATAACCATTTTTGAATTGGATCGGATTTGTATTTTTTGAGTTATTGAGGAACTAGCAACCAAATTTCAGATTGATATAACTCCAAAACCATTTGGCTGATTATGCTAGTTAACGAACTTAAATGTCGTATTCAGATGCGTAATCTACCCTGAAAACTGCTAGTCGCTATTTCTTTTCGTTCTCAAGGAATCATGAGATACATAATATTTTTTGGTAATTTTTTAAACATTTTCTAGTGGTTCGGTCCGCACAAATTTTACACACGTCTTCATGTCGATATTCTATAACTTGTTACCAAGCTTCAATTCGATGTAATCTATATTTTTTAAGTTATCGTAGAAATAATATCCCAGATGGGTATAACTCTGAAACCGTTGTGCCGATTATGGCCAACAGCGAACTTAATTCTCACATTCAGATGTGCAACATATCCTGAAAATTGCAAGTCCCTATCTCCTTTCCTTCGAGAGTTGTCGAGGCAACGCTCACCCATCCAGCTACTGAACTCACACAAGGCTGCTTGGATCTCCAACAATATAGATCCGATCATGTTCAAATTTTGAACTTTGTAGTAGGACACTCAATCAAATTTAATATGGTAAATTCGATTAAGAGAATCCAATACCGGAGAACGGACAATAGAATTCACCATCACATCTTCACACACTCCTTTATGTCGATATTCTACAACTAGTTACCAAGCTTCAATTCGATCAAGTCTATATCTTTTGAATTATCGAGGAAACAATATTCCAGGTGGGTAACTCCGAAACCGATGGACCGATTATGCCCAAAAACGAACTTATCTCTCCCATTGGGATATGCAACCTACCCTGAAAATTGCAAGTGTTCAAACTTTGAACTTGGCAGTAGAGTTAGGTTTTGAAGGCTCTCGCAAAATTTCAGCGATGTCGGAGGAATAGTTTCTGACATTTTTAAAAAGAGTTTTAAGATTTTTAAAAAAATTTTGAGCTATACCATCCTGATGAAATTTTGCAGGAATTTTTGTGGTGGCATTCTACAACTGTCAACCATGTTTGAATTGGATCGGTTCTATATTTTTCGGGTTATTGAGGAAATAACAACCAAATTTCAGATGGGTAAACTCCAACACCGTTAGGCCGATTATAACTATAAACAAACTCAAATATCCCATTCAGATGCACAACCTTACCCGAAAATTTCAAGTCACTATCTCTTTCCGTTTTCAGGTTATTGTGACCTGAATAATATTTTTTGATTTTTTTACATTTCCAAGCCATCCGATTCGCAAGCGTGGTTAGTTTGGCATTTTAAAACCACTCACCAAGTTTCTATTCAATCAGACTTGTATTGGTTGAAAACAAATTATTACTGGGAAACCGTTGGGTCGATTATGCCCATTAATGAACTTGTCTTTCGAATTGGGATACGCCACCTACCCTGAAAATTTCAAGTTGCTAGCTCTATCCGTTTTCAAGTTATCGTGGCAACGGCCAACCGGCCGGACAGCATTAAATTTGACCTCGAAGTCTTGATCAGGGAATCGAACCCAATCGTTTGAGATAATTTTCGGCGAAAAATTCTAAAATTACAGACATTTGGGTAAAATGACAGCATGATGTTCCCCAGAACATACGCACGAAAATAGGTGAAATTAGTATATTTTTCAATAAACATTTATCTGTAAATCTTATGATTCTACATTTCCCGTTCAGAAGGTATCATAACTTTTAAAAATGATCAAAGTAGGTATTCAAATTGATGGCTTTTTTGCGCTAAAATGTCTGTAATTTTCGATTTTTTTTCATAAAGTAGACTCGAACGTCTAGGTTTGATTTACCGATGAAGAATTTGAGGTCAAATTTGATTCTATCATGGCATCCATTGCCACGATAACTTTCGAACGGAAAAAGATAGCGTTTTGGAGTTGAAATATTGTTTTCCCAATTACTCGAACAATACGGATCCTATTTAATCGAAACTTGGTAACTAGTTGTAGAATTCTAACACGAAGAATTATGTGAAATTTCTTTAGGATCATATGGCTAGAATACTTAAAAATATATATCAAAAAGTATTGTGTATCTCAGAAACTGCCCGCGCAATATCGTTGAGATTTAGAGAGCTCCGCAGCTGAGTTTCACATTTGAATTATAGTGTTTAGAGATATTGATAGAATACAGGAAACCGTTCGGATAGTCAAGTATCTGGATGGATGACTGTTTCTACGATGACTTTTGAAACGAATGATTGATCGACTTGCAAACTCCAGGGTAGGAAGAGCATAGGAATTCCAAGGCCAAGTTTGTTAATAGGCATAATGGTTACAACGGTTTTGGAATTATCGGAAATATATTTGTTATGTCCTCGATAACTTGGTAAACTTGGAAAATCTTTGTAGGCTAAGTACGCGCTAATTCGGCAAATTCTGAGTGTCAGAAACTATCCGTCCGATATCACTGAAATTTTAGGAGCGCCTTCAAAACCTTATCCTACGTTACAAATTTGAACACGATGGGATCTATATTGTTCGAGGTATTGAAAAACTATTGGAAGCTAAGTAGCTTTGAGTGAGTTCAGTATCTGGATGGGTAACCATTGCCCGAATAACTTTCGAACAGAGATATGAAATTGCAATTTTTAGGGTAGGCTGCGCAACCAAGTGCGACATTGAAATTTGTTAATGGGCATACCGCCGTATTCACAAAGCATTCAATCTCCGTTAAGTCCTAACTGAGGTCCTCAGTTAAGGATAAATAAGAATCGCAACCCCAGTTAACGTATTTAACGGTGGTGAAACAGGCCTGTTTCACGTTAATTTTCACTTAAACTGAGGTTATGCGGCGGATAATCTGCCAAAGGATTTAGGAATTATATCCATCTTAAATGTTGTTATTTTATATATGACTCAAAAAATGCAAATCTGCTCCAATTCAAAATTGTTAATGTCTTGCAGAATTCTAACCCATTAGATTTTGCAAAATTCCGTGAATATTGTACCACTAGAAAACATTTTTGTCCTTCAAAAATTTCATATTGCAGAAACTATCCATCAAAATCCACTGAAATTCCGCACATTAGTTCGATAGACTTTCAATGAGGCGTGAATAGACACTGTAACATGCGCGCAAAAGCCCCCGATTTCACGCCACTGCTCTTTAAACATTTTCCGTTTAGTTTTTCAAAGAAGGTGAATAAATATTAACCAATGAATTCGAATTAAATTCAGATACGGATACCAATTTCAACGATTTGAAATAATTACTCACTGTAGACACTGTGAATGCACAAGAAATTCAGATGATCTATATATTTTTGCGCGTATGTTCTGGGGAACATCGCGATATCACTTTGTTCAAATGTCTGAAATTTTCGAATTTTTTGCCGAGAATGTTCAAACGGCTATTCAAATTCGATTGAGTCCGGCCAGCTGGCCGTCCGTTGCCACGATACCTTGAGAAGGAAAAGAGATAGCGACTTGAAATGTTCAGGGTAGGTGGCGCATCCCAATACAACGGACCAATTCGTTAATGGGCATAATCGGCCCAATGGTTTCCGAGTAATAATTTTGTTCTCAACCATTACTATTCTGATCGAATTGAAACTTGGTGAGTAGTTGTATAATACAAACCTAATGACGTTTGTGGAATTTTTTGAGAATCATATCGCTAAAAATAAAAAAAAAATTATTGAATAATATTATTTATGTCACGATACCCTGAGAACGGAAAGAGATAGTGACTCAAAATTTTCAGGTTGGGTTGTGCATCTGAATGTGAAATTTGAGTTTATTTATAGGCATAATCGGCCAAACGGTTTTGGAGTTATACCCCTGAAATTTGGTTGTTATTTCCTCAATAACTCGAAAAATTCAAAAGCGATCCATTTCAAACATGAATGTTAGTTGTAGAATGCCAACGCAAAAATTATTCCAAAATTTTGTAAGGATCTTATCACTAGAAAATTTTAAAAAAATCATTGAATATCATTGAAAGAAATTTTATATCTCAGTAACTATTCGTCGGACATCGCTGAAATTTTGCAAAGCCTTCAGAATCTAACTCTACTATCAAGTTCCAAGTTTGAACACGATCTGAAATATATTTTTGGAGACACGAGCAGCCTTGTGTGAGTTCAGTAGCTGGATGGGTGACCGTTGCCTCAAGAACTTTTGAACGAAAGGAGCTGAGGACTTGAAATTTGCAGAGTAGGTTGCGCATCTGAATGGGAGGTTAAGTTTTTCAGCATAATCGGTCTTACGGTTTCGGAGTTATATCCACCTGGAAGATTATTTCCTCGATAACTGAAAAAAAAATAGACTGGATCGAATTGAAGCATATTAACCAGTTGAAAAACATCGACATAAGGACGTGTGCAAAATTTTGTGAGGACCATACCTGTTTAAAATTGAGCATCCCACTCAATTTCAATCTCCATAGTGTTCCTGAATTCAATCTCCATATTAATACTTCTACGCGGATAGTCATGCTCTACAGTGTATTTTGAATTTAGCGCCTTCAACTGTTTCAACTCGAACAAGTATGCATTTTTCAGGAAACCTGTGCCGAGGTGAATTTTAATTCGAATCCCCGGTCAACTACGACAAATTGACTTGTGATTTTGATTCTTTACGAATAACCACATTGCCTTCTCTCTTGCATTTATACGAGTTTTACTTTCATTCTCTCTACAGCTCATTAGTTCATCTCATAATTTTGTTTATCTAGTGCAATCAATGTCCTGAAAACACAGGTAATTTACAGCTCCCAATGTTAATTTAATTGATCACAAAATTCGCAATACGTGAATTGCGATTCAGAAGTGCACGTGTTCCGAGTGAAATACTGATGGCTGACCTCCACACGTTGGACCAACGTTGGCCCAACGTGTGGATGGGGTAATTTGTCTTGGCTCCAACGTTGGCGCCAACGTTGGTTGTAGGCCGTCGCGTGTCGGTTTTATCAAAGGAAAATAGCTTGACCCGTACACACGTTGGGCCAACATCAGTCTTGCTGCAGCAAGCATTGAGTGAGGACGTCGAGCGGACATGGATTCCCAGTAAATAAGATCCCCATCTCCATGGCAGAATGAAGAAGTAATTGAATTTTTAGAGCTGTACCAGAGTCATCCAATAATATGTGATGCTAGCAGAAAAGATCATAAAAATAAAAATATGATAGCTGACCCATGGCGCAGTATCCAACAAAAAATGGGGATGCTGTTCTCCATTGATGTTAAGAAAAAGAATGATTGAAGAGTACCTATCGGCTATACAGGAAAAAAAAATAACAGATAGCTCTCGGTCTGGTTCATCGACAGATGATTATTTCAGGCCGTATTGGTTTGCGTATCAGCAAATGGAAAGATTTCTGTCTCCGATTTATAACAAATAGGATACAATTGACATGGAGGTTAGTTAAACATGATTTGACTATTAATTTTTTTATTCATTTATTCGAGAACAAAACTACTTAAATAATTAGTCATCATAAAATATTGTTACGTAGAATTTTGTACGAAGAAATTCAGATACATATTCAACATAACTTATAACTAATTTACTGTTGGTATACTAGGTACCTCTGTTAATTTCGTAGATTAGAGTGACAGAATGTCGAACGTAGAGCTGATTAAACGCCGTATTCACAAAGCATTGTTAAGTGTTTGAATCTCCGTTAAGTCCTAACTGAGGTCCTCAGTTAAGGATAAATTTGAGCCGCAACCTCAGTTAAGGTATTTAACAGTGGTGAAACATGCCTGTTTTAGCCTGTTTCACCACCTTTATCCCTTATTGTCCTTTGTTATCCCCAATTTATCCTTAACTGTGGACCTCAGATAGGCTTAACGGAGATTGAATGCTTTGTGAATACGGCGGTAAATCTTGTTATTATTATGAATAATGTTGTAGTCCCAATACTAAAATGAAGATGGGTTTCATAGAAAAGGAACAAAAAAACTTTTTTGAAAATGTTACTATAAACGTGACGTTTTTTTGGATGTTAGGAGGGGGGTTAGGGGGAAATTTCCAGGGGTTTTATCGAGGAAAAATACGGAAGTTTCGTAGGGTTTCGCGTTTTCGGAGCGAAGAGACGGGGGTGTATTAAAAAAAAAAAATCGCAAAAACGCTGATTTTGGCAAAAGGTGCAAAATTGTGTGGAGGCATCCGGAGAAACGGTGGCGTTCGGAACGGAGGTATTTGCGGGAACGCGGAGACGAGATTCGAAATTAGTCCGTAACACGGCCCTTTTTTCGATTCTCTCTTTCGTTTTCCCGGAAGAACGATAGGAAAATGTGACTTTTCGCGAAAATCGACAAAATTCTGACGTTTCACGTATTTCTGTGGCGAATTTTAACGCGGCTCCTTCAAAGTCGACGTTTTCGGTCCGAACGAGCCACGATAAATGTCAAATTGAATTTGAATTTTGATCGGAATCACTCGAAAATCTTGGAATCGTCTAGGAAAACCGTGAGAAATATGAACGAGTAACCGATTTCGATCGATCGCTTGACAGGATTGACGATATTGTGAAAATCAAAAGACGGAAATCATCCCAGTACTGTAAAATCTTTATATGCCAGAAAATCGGAAGGGATCTACGAAGCTGGCGTGGTCGAGCGGACTATGGCGTTGGAATCTGGATGTATAGCTCCCGATCCTCGCGGAGCGGCGGGATTGAATCTCCGAGCGTCCGAGATGGCTTTTTCTTAGTTTTTTTTTCATTTTTACCCAATGAAAAACTTGAAGGAGCATACTCCAGTAAACGTATCTTGGGATTTGGATATTTTCGTTGAGTTACGAAATCTGTAATGAATATCCGTTCGATCGGACGGATTTTTGCATTAAAATTACTCAAAATATTCAAATATTAAACAGAAAATTAACTATACAGGGTTTTTCAAGTAAAATGTCACCCCTAGAGATGTATCGTAAAGAGAATTCTCAACACTGAAAAACCGCTACGAAAAGATAACCGCTGCTATACGGGGTGTTTTAAGAAAAATGTCAACTCCGAAACAACTCGACCGATTTTGATGAAACTTTGTGTGTGTGTGTCGGCGTGTCCTTGCTTCACAATAGCATCCAGTAGAGGTGGCGCTGATAATGCTCTATCTATAGGAACTCAGAAATGGCTCGACCGATTTCATAGAACATTGTGTGCGTGTTTGAGTGTGTCTCAGGGTAACAATAGGTAACCGGTAGGTGGCGCTGTATTCGGTTTATAGAAACTCAAGAACGGCTGAACCGATTTCGATGAAACTTTGTGTGTGTATCTGAGTATGTGTCAGGTCCGCAATATACCCCGGTAGGTGGCGCTGCTATCAGTCTGTAGAAACTCAGAAATGCCTCGATCGATTTTGATGAAACATTGTGTACGTGTGTGAGTGGCTCTCAGTGTCACAATAGAAACCCGTTAGGTGGCGCTGCATTCGGTTTATAACAACTCAAGAACGCCTGGACCGATTTCGATGAAACTTTGTGTGTGTATCTGACTAAGTTCCAGATCCACAATATTACCTGGTAGATGGCACTATAATCGGTTAACAGGAACTCAAAAATGGTTATACCGATTGTGATGAATCTTTGCGATTGTGTTTCGGAAGGCCTTAGGTTCACAATACGATTCGGTAGGAAGCGCTATATTCGGTTTTCAGCAACTCAAAAACTCCTGACATATTTCGATGGGACTTTCATGTGTGAATGATTCTCAGAATCACAACAGGACCCGTTAGATGGCATGGAACTACGGGTTCAATTGACCTACCGATTATATTGATCTACCAAAAAAATGTAGATCTACTGGAAAAATGCAGATCTACCTGAAAAATGTAGATCTACCGGAAAAATGTAGAACTACCGAAAAAATGTAGATCTACCGGAAAAATGTGTATCTACCGGAAAAATGTAGATCTACCGGAAAAATGTAGATCTACCGTAAAAATGTAGATCTACCGTAAAAATGTAGATCTACCAGAAAAATGTGGATCTATTGCTAGGTAGATCTGCTGGCTCATCCGAATCTCAAAATATGGACTGCTGGCTACTAGTCATGATACTATTACAGACTCAATCAAATTTCATTTACCAGATACTTATAGACTAGGGTTGAAAATGGTAAAAAGTGAAAAAAAATTATAGTAGAATGAAACCTATTGGAAAAGGAAGGTAATATAACAAAAATGACAGGAAAAATAATTCACGGGCATCTAAGTTCGGGAAGGGAAAGGGGGTGAGTTTTCGAGGGTAAAGTCCTATGGAAAAAAGTTGAAGGGCAAAGTTGAAGGTAATAAAGATACAACTTTTGTATTCACTCTTTTTTCAGATAAGCTCAAAATTTATGTGAAAAATTCAAACCACGTTTTTGGTTTTTATCTATCTTTCATAAAAAAAAATTTTTTCACTATATTTGGTAAAAACTTACCTTTTTATGTACCAAATACACTGTAATTTTTCTTTCACATTAATTTGACTCAATATCGAAAATGCAGCCTAATTTCAATCAAAAATTCTCACGTCAAAATATCTGCTTCTTTAAAAAAGGTATTTCATAGAGGGGAAGAAAGTAGGAGAGTCTGGACCTTATTGTCCGTTCTTTCGTAGAATTTTCTTAAAAAATTTCACATAGTAAGGTATATTTTTTTAGACCATCACAGATATTTCAACGAACAAAAAGCCCACCTTCTTTTTCAAAAAAGCTGATATTTTGACGTGAGAATTTTTGATTGAAAATTAGGCTGCTTTTTCGATATTGAGTAAAAAAAATTACAGTGTAGTTGGGACATAAAAAGAAAAAAAATGTTTGTAGAAGATAAAAATTAAAAACCAAATATGTGGTTATTCAAATTTTTCACATAAATTTGTGGTTATATGAAAAAAGGGTAAATACAAAAGTTGTAGATATTTTTAATACCTACAACTTTGCCATTTAACTTTTTTCCATAGGTTCCATAGTTTTGCCGGAAATCGAGATAAACCGTTCTTACCCTTAACAACTCACCCCCTTCCCTTACCTGACCTCTGTTTGCCAGTAAATCATTTTTCCTATCATTTTTGTTATATTTTCTTCTTTTTACAACGGGTTACATTCTACCATAATTTTTTTCGCTTCCAAAAATTATCGACCCTGGTCTATTATGTTTGGTTATAACTTGTAAATGGGCAATTACAGACTAAATAGGTACACAATTTGAAGACTTTCATTTAAATAAATAAATTTACGAAATGCAAATGTCATTTTAGACTACGAAATTCAAAAAACACACCACATGTATTTTATTTGATGTGTTTTAAAGTATGCTGCAAATTCATTTCGAATTTCTTTAGAATTATCTGTTGTTCTCAATGGTATTTGCTCTAGGGATCTTAATTGTTGCTCTTGTGGAACAGTATATGTATTACCCTGTGGCATATAAATAATAACGCCGAGAGTGCTGACTCTTTTTCAAAAAATTATGCAGTACAATGCATGTGAGTGTTATTATAGATGCTTCATCGGGTTGAAGCAGCATATTAGTTTTTAACACTCCAAATACCGATGCCATTATTCCAAAAGCACATTCAATCACAACACGAGCATTTGAAAGTCTAGCATCAAATATTCTATCTTGTGAGCCAGCTGTAGGTGTGTCAGGAAAAGGTTTCATGATTCATTTAGACAATGCAAAAGCTCCATCGGCCACAAAAACGTAGGGCATACGAAGATGTTGATCTGATAAAGGAGTGTCTTCCGGAAAAGTAGAATCGGGGCCATTTATTTTGTTATAAAGTTTGCTATCTTTAAAAACTTCACCGTCACTCATACGTCCGTGTGTCCAACGTCGGCAAATAAAATGTTGTGGTCACTGTAATATTTTACTGAAATTGTGTTTATAATTATAGAACTCTGACCCACTGTTTATGGGTGACTGTATATGTTTTTCCCATCGATAGCCCCTAGCAATTTGGAGATTGCAATTTCATTTCAAATTCTCTAGCAACCTCAAGCCATTCCTGTTCACTTTGCGGCATCTGAAAAAGAAGAAATATTATTTGAGTGAAGGTCAACAATTTAAAATATGGATTTTTTGAATAATGATACAAATTTGAAATTTCTACGAATTTATTTATTCAAACGACGATTGTCCCGCCACACTGTGACTTCTTTGGGTTCTACATTTGACCAGTTCAAATTGAAAACCTGAAGTAGTCACAGAGTGAAGAAACAATGGTCGTTTTCTAATAAATAAATTTGTGTGAATTTAAAATATGAATATGTAATTATTTATTGAAAATAAATTTACATCAAGTATAGACCGAAACGATCAAATATTTGAATGTCGGTTGAATTTGACTTGTAGTATTTTTATTTTAGACTATGGAGTTTCCTAATGAAGACACTATCGTAGATCACAGTGATTTCAACTGGGGATATCCACTCCGAAAACAGTTAAAAGGCGGCGAGGATAAGAACTTTCAGAAGTACGGGCTCAAATGAAGACAGTTGTAAATGTCCTTCAAAATATTTCAAACCGACCGCGAATTGAAGTGGATGAGGTAGATTTATATTGCCAGCTACTGGCCAAGAAGATTAAAAAATTCAATGAGCACGAAAGGGAAAATAATATGCACGATATAGACGAACTCATTTACCAGAAGCGAAAGGACTCTCATTTAAATATTCGCACCCCTGCTTACAGCAGCGCATACTTTTACGTTCCGCCTACCTCCGATTCCGAGCGTTTTGCATCTACACATTCACAATCATGGTCTACCCCAGATTACGTGCGTTATGCACCAACACCATCCCCTTCATCTAAGTTGTTGAGTTGAGTTGTTAAGCCTGGTATATCAAGTCTCTCACAATAATTATGGTGATTCTAGAATTTTACAACCACATTATAATCAAGCGGACTATACGACAGATCCATGCACCTGATCCACCTCTACTCAAAAGGTGAACAATTTATCAAAGGACATTGTCTCACATCAGGCACTCGCGCTCTCTAAGATGCAACACAAGAATTATAATGCTAAGGCCGGCTCCACACCTTGGGCTAACGTTGGATCCAACGTTGGCCGGTTAACTTCGTGAGGTGTCTACACGTTGGCACCAACGTTGGACCCAACGTTGGCGCCAACACGATTCTGCGAATATTGGCGTTTTCGCTGCAATGTGGTCGGGTGCATCGTGGAATCGCGATGTGTTCCGGTGAAGAAGAATATACGTCGCCGGACTGTCAGTAAACTGGAACGATTCAAAGGGATTTTTATGATGCAATATTCGACTTCGGTGTTCAGTTCAGTAGCGCTCCAGATTTTGAGTGCATGTTTGATTTCCCAGCAAATTTACCACTTGTAGTAGATAATTATTCAATCACATATAATAGAATGCCACTGTTTCCTCCATTTAAATTCTCAAGAATAATAGTCACGACACGTTGACTGCAGATGTAGACAAGAATGTGTGTAAGGGTCGCGATTGTTGGCGCTATTTGGCTTTGATAAAACTGACACGCGACGGCCAACAGCCAACGTTGGTGCCAACGTTGGAGCAAAGACAAATTACCCCATCCACACGTTGGGCCAACAGTGTTGGGTCCAAGGTTGGCCCAACGTGTGGAGCCAGGTTAATGCAAGATTTCGATTAGCTTATCTAATATTTTCCTTTGTTAATAAACCAGTTTTTGATTATTCATTATGGTTTTCTTTCACGCAATTAACAGAAAATAACTTACCTTTACAGAGGAACGCAATGCCTCACATAGCGCTCGACATACTTCCGGTACGATCAATGATATTACTTGGGGAGATATCTTAAATAAGTAACGCAGACTTCTGAATGAATATCCGGTTGCTAAAAATCTAAGTGTGACAGCAAGACTTACTTTGGCTGGTATTGATTCTTCGAATACCGTATCTTGTTTTTGAATTCTTGATCCAATCAACTGTAGAAGGTATTCGAAATATATCGAAGACATACGGCAAAAATTATTAAACTGCCTCTTGAATCAGATTATCTAGTAATCGTACCTGAAAAGGAAAATATAGACATTTATTTAAGATATTATAATGATATTGAGCACCAGCTCACATGATTGTAGTTTGTTCTCGAAGTTATAGACCAGGATCGATAATTTTTGAAACCGAAAAAATATTAAGTCATTAAGATATTTTGAATCCAAAAATTACACTGTATTTGGGACATAAAAAGGTAAGTATTTACCAAATTTGACGAAAAAACCTGGTTATTTGAATTTTTCACATTAATATTGAGGTAATGTGAAAAAAGTGTGAGTATAAATGTTGTAGATACTTTTATTACCTACAACTTTGCTATTTAACTTTTTTCCATAGGACTTAGTAGTTTTGCCGCAAAACGAGATAAACCGTTTTTTAACCTTAAAAACTCATCCCCTTCGCCTTCCCGACCTCGGATCGCCCGTAAATCATTTTTCCTGTCATTTTTGTTATATTATCTTTTTCCAATGGGTTTCATTCTACTATAAGTTTTTTTTTTACTTTTTACCATTTTTAAGGGATTCGACCCTGATCTATTATTAAATTGGAATGTATAGATCTGTAGGTAATTACTGGTTCCGTGTTTTATGATGTGTCGTCATCCACAATCTTCTTTGACGTGGCCTTTTCTTGTGTTTTAGTGACACATATAAATAATTACCTGCACTCAGTGTTGCATACGCGCTCAGAGCAATTTCGATTTCTGTATCTAGTCTAAGATCCGAACCTAAGTCGACCTTCACCGAGCTGATAATAAAATGAAACATATTTTATAATGAATTTTGTATATTAGAAAATATACTAAAAATAGGTTGCCTGAAAAAATCCTGGACAGACTATTTTTAATTATTTTTGCGCGTATGTTCTGGGGAACATTGCGTTATCATTTTGCCCAAATGTCTGTAATTTTCGAATTTTTCGCCGAAAATGGTCTCAAACGATTGGGTTCGACTCCCTGATGAAGAATTTGAGGTCGAATTTGATTCTGTCCAGCCGGCCGTCCGGCCGTTGCCACGATAACTTGAGAACGGAGAGAGCTAGCGACTTAAAATTTTCAGGGTAGGTGGCGCATCCCAATACGACGGACAAGTTCGTCAATGGGCATAATCGGCCCAATGGTTTCCGAGTAATAATTTTGTTTTCAACCAATATAAATCTGATCGAATTGAAACTTGGTGAATAGTTGTAGAATATAAACCTAAGCACGTTTGTGAAATTTTGTGAGAATCGTATCACTAGAAATTTTTTTAAAATTCATTGAAAAAAAATTCTACATATATATCAGAAACTATTCATCCGTCACCTAACTCTACTACCAAGTTCCAAGTTTGAACACGATCGGATCTATATTGTTGGAGATAAAAAAAAATAGTCTGTCCAGGATTTTTTCAGGCAACCCATCTTTAGTATATTATCTAATATACTAAATTTATTATAAAATATGTTTCATTCTATTATCAGCTCGGTGAAGGTCGACTTAGGTTCGGATCTTCTACTAATCGGACATCACACTGACTCTGACGTGAAAGAACTGGCATAGCGTGTTCTGTGTGGCATAGCCAACGTTCGCTCCAACGTTGGCGCCAACGTGTAGAGCCGGCCTGAAATCGGTCTTTTTGATCCACATGTGTATGAATTAATTCTAATATCTTATAATGATTTCTCTTAATTGGATTTTGTGCATACAACATGATTTCCTATATTACGATGAAATTATGAATCTTCTCAAAATATATCAACCAGTATTGAATAGCATCAGCTGTAAAATTAGGTCAACTCTTTTATTGTCTAGATATAACAGCCAATGGTTTGTTCGGTATGAAATATCACAAAGCCTGCTCTTTTTATAAGTTTTTAGATGAATTTTAACTAGTTCGTTTTCACGACCGGTTGTACTGGACCTTTGCCATTTTAGTTTTTCTCACAAGTTCGATCATCTCATTACCTTTATTTAGATCATATTTATCATTTAATAATTATCTCAGTATTTCCTTTGTGCTCATTTATTTAATTTTACTAGGATGTAATTCTGAAAATTAGTGTTAACGTTCAGATTCAGTTTCAGCTCTTATCAGTTTAACACTTGTATGAAATAGCGACGCGCACTCAACAGATTTAAGCTTTTGTATATAACTGCTTTTCTGAAATTAAATCATCAATTTAATTTCAAGCTCAACTCTCATTTTCAGTTTCATGAAAGCTAATTTTTGGTGCACCACTCTAGTCTACTCTCCATATATACATGCATATATTAACTTTTCTTCAGTACTCTCAAGCAATTACATTTCCAATTAGATCATCATTGTAAACCTCATGTTTTCCTGGTGGAATCGCCCTTCTCATGTTTTAATAATTGTTAATTGCTCTCTATCACTGTAAAGTTTGTGTTTTTTTGGTGATTACCTCCTCAGCATTTGTACTTATATGTATGCTCATGCCTCTCATTTTTGTTTTAACAATGTGTATATGCAAATAAATTGGTTTTTACAATTTTCCCTACTCAATCCTCTGAAACAGTTCACTGCTTAAAAATTATAACAAAATCTGACCACCCTGATTTTGATCATTTGGTCCTTCGAGCCGGATGATTGGGTTGTGTTTTCATGATCATCGTTTCATCTCATAATCACAGCATATCCAACTGAAATGGTAGTTTGAAGCCAGGGAAGATCAGTTCAGGAAGGAAGAGGAAAGACCAACGCTGCAGTTTCGTTGTTCGAAGATAGTTGTGTGTAAACTACTCAGGCCGTCATAATGTCAACTCTTGTCGAAGCAAAATTACTTGTTCAGTGTGTTTCAGCAAGCATCATTCAATATTGCTTGATGCTTTCTCCAAGAAGGAAAATACTAACCCTTAGACTAGCGCATCATGAAATACTCCAAAATCTGGTGCCTCCAACTCAAGTCACCAAGCCTGAAATATTCGGGCAGTCGTCAAATAGGCAGCTCACCAGAAAGAAAAAACCGCATCTCGCCGCACCCTCTTAGCAACCGCTCAAGTCAAAGTCGCCACTCAAGTCATGGAAGCTCACCTTCGTCTCCTCATATCTGATCAAGCAGCAAGTCAGCTCAACGTCCGACGACAACGGTTGAACATCATAGTTGTTGGAATAAATGGATCCTTAGCCTCTCGTACAAAAGGAATGATTTCCATCACTCTTTGTTCCCTTCACAAAAACCTGAAAATCAACGTCGACGCAAATATAATCAGAGAACCATTAACAGTTTTACCCTCTTTTCAGTGAATGGATATGCATTGGCCTCATATAGAAAACTTGCAGCTAGCAGACCCACATTTCCTAAGGCTCCGAGAAATCATCGTCATATAGATGCCGACGTGTATGAAAACATCATTCTCCTACAAATCAAAAGGGGTCCAGAGATCACCATGCCCACTGCTCAACTCTCAATCTTTGGATGGTTAGTCCTTGGTCCTGTCAACTCTGATCAGCAGGATCATTCAACTCATAATTCTTATTGTCATTCCATTCAAGAAGATGATCTGCATCGACTCCTCACGTCCTCAAGTTCTGGGAATAAGAAGATGTTGATTCAGCATCTGACGTTTCATTCACTCCAGAAGAAAGGAAGTGAGAAGAACATTTTCAGTCTACCTATTTCCATCATGAATCTGGGAGATATGTCGTAAGACTTCTTTTAGATTCTCCACCTGCCCTGTTGGGATCTTCAAAACCTCGAGCCTTCCGATGTTTACAAGGTCTACTCCGAAAGTTTGACAAGAACCCTGAATATTGCCAGCTTTACAAGCAGTTCTTTTCAACGGTTCCAATCCAACCTCAACAAGCCACTCTCTCAATGACATTATGCATACTGGAGCAAAACTACAGCTCGATGTTGTTGACTTATTGTTTGGGGTGCTTTGTTTTAACTTTGTCTTCTCCACAGATATAACTGAGATGTATAGGCAAATTATGGTCTATCCTGACGATTGGGACCTTCAACGCATTGGTGTGACAATGACAACCATATTGTCCCTTACCACCTCACCACTGTTGCTTATGGTACCAAATCAGCTCCATTCTTGGAAATCAGGGTCCTACTACAACTCATGAAGTACACAAGTATCCACTTGCAATTCCACCTTTAACGAAGGGTCGTTATGTCGATGACATATATGGTGGAGCCGATACCAAGAATGAACTTCTCCAAATAGCAACAGATTTGAAGAATCTCTGCATGGTGGGCGGCTTCCCCTTGGCAAAATGGCAATCCAATCACTCTGTTCTGCTCCACATGATCAGTGACGAGACCAGCTCCTGCTCTCCAATCTCATTTGATGGCTGTCCTACTACAACGAAAATACTGGGTATTATCTGGAACCCCCAGAAAGACTACTTCTCATTCAGAATCAACACAGATGAATCTGAGTCTATAATCACAAAACGTTTAGTCCTTTCTCAAATCGCTAAAATCGTTGATCCACTAGGTTTCGTATCCCCTGTCACCATCAGAGCAAAGATCTTACTGCAGGAACTCTGGCTCCACAATTTGCCTCCTCACCTCGCAAGAAGATGGTGCATCATCAGAAAAGATCTCACATTGCTTGCAAGCATTAAAGTTCCACAATGGATTGGTACCCAGAAGAACTTCCAAATATAACTTCATGGATTCTCTGATGCATCCCAAATTGCAATGGCTGCTGTCATTTATCTCGTCGTTCTCTCACCGTCCTCTGGATCCAAAGTTGCACATGTCTGCTCCAAAACCAAAGTGTCGCCTCTGAAGAAATTAAAAATGCCGAGACTCGAATTGTCTGCTGCCCTACTTCTGGCCAAACTAGCTCACTATGTTTATTCAATTCTATATGGAAATCTCATCAGCAACTTTGTGTAGCTTGGATCAAGTCTCACCCATCTCGCTGGAAGGACTTTGTACGGAACCAAGTAACGCTTATCCAAGAACTTACTCCAAGGGGCCCATTGGAGATACATCTCCGGCAAAGAAAACTCAGCAGTTTGTGCATCAAGAGGCATCCCCTCAGCTCAGCTTCTGAAGAGCTCCCTATGGTGGATGGAACCACCATGGTTATCCAGGTCAGTAGATTCTTGGCCTCTTCGTCAGCCCGCGGTGACCAATGCCTGTGAATCTGAATTGACACCAACAGTCTCGCTATTCATTGCTACAACTCCCACTTGTCAATGGGATTTACTTTCCCAATATTCTTCTTTGATTCGTTTATTACAAATTACATCTATTTGTTTTAGAATACTTGAACGACTCAAGAAAACTCCAAATACGTCTCTTGCCACTCCACTCAACTCAAATGACTTGGACCGATTTAGAATCTTCTGCACATGAGCTTCAGGCCTTATCGAAGTAATCGCTGCCAACGTCGCATGTCTTCAGTCACCTCATAGCCTCCATCGATCATGAAGGAGTTATTCGTGTTGGAGGACGAATAGCCAACTCTCTACTGGACCCATATAGCAAGCACCTCGCAATCTTGCCACGATACTCCAAACTCACTACTCTGACTACAGATGCAGCACACAAGCGTACTCTGCATGGAGATACTCAGATTACCCTTTCTAAAATCCGACAACAGTATTGAATAATTGGTGGAAGAGCTACAGTGAAATCCTACATACTCAAATGTGTCATATGTGCAAGACAGCGAGGTATTCGAGCTCAACAACTCATGGGACAACTTCCAGAAGCAAGGGTCAGACCATCCAGACGTTTTCTCCACAATGGCGAGGATTATGCTGGACCGATTAATATTAAGACATGGAAGGGGAGAGGTGCTAAAACACAAAAAAGTTGGGTGTGTGTGTGTTTGTATGCTTTGCCACTTCTGCAGTCCATCTGGAAGTTGTAAGTGACTACTCCTCTGATAGCTTCATCGCAGCCTATCGTAGATTTTCAGCACGACGTGGAATCTCTCACACCCTCTACTTAGAATGTGGAGCCAACTTCATAGGCGCAAATGCTACTCTCAAGCACCTGTTCACTCAATGCTCCACTCGAAACAAGATCATCGTAGACCTTCTCATGAAAGATGGAATGAATTGGAGCTTCAATCCACCTGCAGCCCCTCACATGCGGGGGAAATGGGAATCAACTATCAAATCCTTCAAATTTCACCTCAACTGCATCATTCGAGATCAGATCCTCACCTTCGAAGAGTTGACAAACTTACTTTCAGATCGAAGCCATCCTCAACTCCAGGTCCCTGGAACCATTAAGCGATGATCCCGAAGATTGTTCAGCATTGACTCCTGCGCACATTCCTATCGGTAAAGCACTGATGACATTGCCTGAGTCTTCCTTGGAAGGACTCTCGTCATCAAGATTGTCAAGGTGGCAGTTCATTCAACAACGCATTCAGCAATGCTGGTCCATCTGCTCTGCTCAGTACCTTCAACGACAACTCTCCATCTCAAAATGGCACAATCCATTTCATTCGAGAGGCCACTCTTAAGACCTCCACATCTACGTTTACTCGACCCATTACTAAGTCAGCTATTTTACCTGTGCCATCCTCAGATGAAGGCAGCCCCACGAAAGGTAAACTACTCCACAACTAATCACCAATGCTGTTGGTGATGGCGGGCGGAATGTTTAAAATTGAGCATCCCCCTCAATTTCAATCTCCATAGTATTCCTGAATTCAATCTCCATATTAATACTTCTACGCGGATAGTCATGCTCTACAGTGTATTTTGAATTTAGCGCCTTCAACTGTTTAATCTCGAACAAGTATGCATTTCTCAGGAAACCTGCGCTGAGGTGAATTTTAATTCGACCCCCAGTCAACTACGACAAATTGACTTGTGATTTTGATTCTTTACAAATACCTCATTTCCTTCTATCTTGCGTTTATACAAGTTTTACTTTCATTATCTCTACAGCTCATTAGTTTATCTCATAATTTTGTTAATCTAGTGCAATCAGTGTCCTGAAAACATAGGTAATTTACAGCTCCCATGGTTAATTTGATTGTTCTCAAAATTCGCAATACGTGAATTGTGATTCAGAAGTGCACGTGTTCCGAGTGAAATTCTGATGGCTAAATCGGCCTTTCCTTCATCCACATGTGTATGAATTAATTCTAATATCTCATAATGATTTCTCTTAATTGGATTTTGTGCATACAAATTGATTTTCTATTGAAAAAAAAAGGGAAGTTCGTACTCACTGGATTTTTTAATTTTCAATCTACTCAACTAGTTTCGCCTGCTAGGCATCATCAGGAGCTCCAGAAGATTATTTTACAGTATTCAATAAAATTCTTACAATGAAAACACAAAATTATGCTTACTTGTCAACAAAAGTAATCTACCCTGAACCTTTTACTTGGAAAACTGACATTCACAAACAATAAGACGACTGAAAACTTTTTGGAATTCTTAATTATTAAATTAAGGGTTATGTTCTCAAAAACACAGTCAACCACAGAAAAACAAACACTGTGCTATTTAAGTCACACAGAGCGAATCATCTGCCTACATTAAATTTAGTCTTGGAGTTAAATTAGGTTTTCAAAAATCGGCTTGTATGAAAGATTTGTCTCAGTTTGGTTATTCAGACAAAAGGTTGCGTTCTTCTTCAAGTTTTTCTTTATTTCATAAATTTCAAGTAAATCTAACTTATTTCCTCTCCCAACGTTATGTAATAATTGTGTGTTAAATTCATGTTTAGTCGACTTCAAATGGTTCCCAAATGCACTCTTCTGATTATAATTTCTTACATGTTCTTTTATTCTGGTGTCTAGTGACCTATATGTTTTTCCAATGTAAAAGGGATCACATGTTTTACAACGCAATTTATACACTCCGTTCTTTTGTAATATTGGTGTTTTGTCTTTGCAATTTATTATATGAGAATACAGATTATTTTCGGTTTTGAATGCAACTTTCAAGTTCTCTCTCTCGAATGATCGTGCAATTTTATAACTGATTTCATTGCAGAAAGGCAAAGAAAATCTAACCTGCGTGTCCGTTTTATCTTGATTATTTTTATCTATATGTTCTTTCGTTAATATTCGGATTATAGTCATTTTCTTGTGCAATATACTTAATAATTTTCTTCTCTTTTCCAAAATTTGCAGATTCCACTTAACAAAGAAAATTTTGAAAAAGAGAAGACAATTATTAAGTATATTGCACAAGAAAATGACTACAATCCGAACATAGTCAATTTCTTGTGCAATATACTTAATCATTTTCTTCTCTTTTTCAAAATTTGCAGATTCCACTTAACAAAGAAAATTTTGAAAAAGAGAAGAAAATTATTAAGTGGATAAATGGATTTACAAAATATTAACGAAAGAACATATAGATAAAAATAATCGAGATAAAAGGGACACAACACAGATTAGATTTTCTTTGCCTTTCTACAATGAAATCAGTTATAAAATTGCACGAGCATTCGAGAGAGAGAACTTGAAAGTTGCATTCAGAACCGACAATAATCTGTATTCTCATATAATAAATTGCAAAGACAAAACTCCAATATTACAAAAGAACGGAGTATATAAATTGTGTTGTAAAACATGTGATGCTTTTTACATTGGAAAAACATATAGGTCACTAGACACCAGAATAAAAGAACATGTAAGAAATTTTAATCAGAAGAGTGCATTTGGGAACCATTTGAAGTCGACTAAACATGAATTTAACACAAAATTATTACATAACGTTGGGAGAGGAAATAAGTTAGATTTACTTGAAATTTATGAAATAAAGAAAAACTTGAAGAAGAACGCAACCTTTTGTCTGAATAACTAAACTGAGACCAATCTTTCATACAAGCCGATTTTTGAAAACCTAATGTAACTCCAAGACTAAATTTAATGTAGGCAGATGATTCGCTCTGCGTGACTTAAATAGCACAGTGTTTGTTTTTCTGTGGTTGACTGTGTTTTTGAGAACATAACCCTAAATTTGATAATTAAGAATTCCAAAAAGTTTTCAGTCGTCTTATTGTTTGTGAATGTCAGTTTTCCAAGTAAAATGTTCAGTGTAGATTACTTTTGTTGACAAGTAAGCATAATTTTGTGTTTTCATTGTAAGAATTCTATTGAATACTGGAAAATGATCTTCTAGAGCTCCTGCCTAGCAGGCGAAACTAGTTGAGTATATTGTAAAATAAAAATCCAGTGAGTACGAACTTCCCTTTTATCTTTCAATTAAAATGATCCTGGATAATGGCTATGTTTGTGATCAGATTTTATGATTTTTTATATTACGATGAAATAATGGATCTTCCGAAAATATATCAACTCGTATTAAATAGCATCAGCTGTAAAATTATGTAAACTCTTTTATTGTCTAGATATAATAGTCAATAGTTCGTTCGGTATGAAATATCGCAAAGTCTGCTCTTTTCATAAGTTTTATATGAATTTTAACTAGTTTGTTTTCACGACCGGTTGCACTGGACCTTCGCCATTTCAGTTTTTTTCACAAGTTCGATCGTCTCATTACCTTCACTTAGATCATATTTATCATTTTAATAATTATCTCAGTATTTCTTTTGTGCTCATTTATTTGATTTTACTTGAATGTAATTCTGAAAATTAGTGGTATCATTCAGATTCAGTTTAAGCTCTTATCAGTTTAACACTTGTATGAAATGGCAACGTGCACTCAACAGATTCAAGCTTTTGTATAGGTATAAATGCGTTTCTGAAATTAAATCATCAATTTAATTTCAACTTCAACTCTCATTTTCAGTTTCATGAAAGCTAATTGTTGGTGCACCGTGCTAGTCTACTCTCCATACATACATGCATATATTTTCTGTTCTTTAGTACTCTCAAGCAATTAAATTTCCAATTAGATCATCATTGTAAACCTCCTGATTTTTGCGCGTATGTTCTGGGGAACATCGCGTTATAGTTTTGCCCAAATGTCTGTAACTTTCGAATTTTTTGATGAAATTGGTCTCAAACGATTCAGTTCGACTCCCCAATGAAGAATTCGAGGTCAAATTTGATTCTGTCCGGCCGGCCGTCCGTTGCCACGATAATTTGAGAACGAAAAGAGCTAGCGACTTGAAATTTTCAGGGTGGATGGCGCATCGCAATACGACGGACAATTTCGTTAATGGGCATAATCGACCCAGTGGTTTCCGAGTAATGATTTTGTTTTGAACCAATATAAATCCGATCGAATTGAAACTTGGTGAGTAGTTGTAGAATATGAACTTAAGCACGTTTGTGAAATTTTGGGCAGATCGTGAGGCTAGAAATTTTTAAAAAAATTATTAAAAAATATTTTTGTTGTCACGATAACCTGAGAACGGAAAAAGATAGCGGCTTGAAAATTTCAGGTTAGGTTGTGCATATGAATGCGACATTTGAGTTTGTTTATGAGCATAATCGGCCAAACAGTTTTAGAGTTATAGCCATCTGAAATTTTCTGAAATTTGGTGGTTTTTTTTCCTCATTAACTCGAAAAATACTAAACCGATTGAATTCAAACTTGGTTATTAGTTGTAGAATGCCAACGCAAAAATGTTTGCAAAATTTGGTGAGGATAGCGTTCGTAGAAAATTTTTAATAAATCATTGAAAATAAAAAAAAAAAATTCTATATATCAGTAACTATATGTTCGAAATTGCTGAAATTTTGCAAGAACGTTCATAACCTAACTCTACTGCCAAGTTTCAATTTTTAACACAATCGGTTGAATATTGTTGGAGATTCGAGTATTCTTGTGTGAGTTCAGTAAATGGGTGACCGTTGCCTCGATAACTTTCGAACGAAAGAAGATAGGGACATGTAATTCTCAGGGTAGGTTGCGTATCTGAAAAGGAGAGTTGAGTTTGTTTTTGGGCATAATCGGTTTAACGGTTTCCGAGTTATATCCACCTGGAATATTATTTCCTTGATAACTAAGAAAATAAAGATTCGATTGAATTGAGGCTTGGTAACTAGTAGTAGAAAATCAGCATAAAGACGTGTTTAAAATGTTGTAAGAACCGTACCCCTAGAAAATTAGAAAGAAATGACGAAAAAAAAAATTTAAGAACCGCACCCCTAGAAAATTAAAAAAAAATCACGAAAAAAAAATTGGTTCAAGCACTGACGTGAAGTCAGAAGCTTTTGCGCGTATGTTCTATTGTCCATTCTTCTGTATTGGACACCCTTAATCGAATTTACCATGGTTAATTATGTTGTCCATTCTCCTGTATTGGACACTTAATTCGAATTTACCAGGGTAAATTCGAAATAAGAGTGTCCAATATAGGAGAATGGACAACATAATTAACCATGGTAAATTCGATTAAGGGTGTCCAATACAGAAGAATGGACAATAGAACATACGCGCAAAAGCTTCTGACTTCACGTCAGTGCTTGAACCAATTTTTTCTGGTGGATTCGCCCTTCTCATATTTTAAGAAATGCTCATTGCTCTCCATCACTGTAAACGTTGTGTTTTTATGGTGATGACCTCCTCACCATTTGAACTTATATGTATGCTCATGCCTCTCATTTTTGTTTTAACAATGTGTATACGTAAATTAATTGGTTTTAAGAATTTTTCCAACTCAATCCTCTGAAACAGTCCACTGCTTAAAAATTATGACAAAATCTGACCACCCTGATTTTGAACAGAACCACTGGAAAATTTTCAAAAAATTACGAAAAAAAAATTGGTTTAAGCACTGACGTGAAGTCAGGAGCTATTGCGCGTATGTTTTTTCGTAAGAACATACGCGTAAAAGCTTAGTTAAAACATTTTTCAAGAATATTTCCGAAACTGATCACTTCTCTATGAAATTTAGCATCAAATTGTAAAATCTGAACCTTTATACTCGTGCAAAGTTTATTGATTGGGTGGCTATAAACTAGAAAAAAAAGTTAAATATTTAAAATTGAAATTTCCTTCTCACTCTAACTCGAAAAATATCCGAGTGAATTGACCAATGTGAGAAGTGAAGTGACCAATGATAACGTCTTGGAGTGTGCAAAATTTCACTGAGAACAGACCACTAGGAGCTTAAAAAAAAATTCCAAACTGGACAAATTATTCAAGTTCGAATTCCTACCTGAAATATATAACATCTGGTAAACATACTTCGTCGTGTTTTTTGCGCTTTTATCTTTATAATCAATGCTATATGTACGAGGGCAACTGATTAAAATATGAACGAGGTACTACCGTGGCAAATTAAAATAAAACGTGAACGATATGTGGAATTTTATATTGGATTTCAGAATTTGTCTGAACGGTGAACGAATGGGAGTATAACTGGAAGGTCATATTAACAGGTCATGTCAATTATGTGAGTTTGAGAGCCAATTTCGAGCAGACAGCGTAGTGTACGAGGTGTAGTGTTCATAACATAGTCCTTGGGGCCTATATTGAAATTCAATGCCTCCTTCGGGCATTTTTCGTTATTCGCATGAACAGACGAGGCATGATTTAACTGTTGGAGTTTTCAACTGAGAGGATTGGGGTTTTGAGGTGGAGGATGCTATTCCTCCATAAAATATACTTGTGACGGTCCGCGCATGCGTGGATTGAAGATGCGATACTTCTGAAGCATTGGTGTTGTAGAATCGGGGTTTTGTGTGAGGTTTGAGATCTTGAAAGGACTTCGAGCCACGAGTAGATTGCACATGCGCATAGGAGAATTGACTGTTTTAGGGATGTCAAGGAAATGTTGTGAGTTTTTTAGGCCTATAGGTCATGGGTTTGGTTCTGAGCCGATATTGTGGGGTTATAAAAGAAAATTCATAGCAATTTTGTGCACGGACAAGTCAGTTTGGGCGAAATAGCATTGTTTTCGAGTCGAAGTGTCCGTACCATGACGCTGGGGTCAAATTTGAAATTCATGTAACCCCTAATGGGCAATTTTCTATATGCGCATGAGCAAATGAGGAATGATTTCACCCGTAACCGGTGACATGCCATTTTAGTTACGTGGAGGGTGACATGTAATCTCACAGACTCCTTCACAAAATTTTGACTAGTGTCTAAACTGGGCTTCGTTAGTAAAAACAGACATTACTTATGTCTCATTTATGTATTTAAGAAGCTATCTGTACCTGAATTCGTCAACTTTAGAAAAAACTGCATTTGACACATAAAAGATTCAAAAAAGACATGGTCGGGTTCAAAAAATAACAATGAGTGGAATATATACGTACATTTCGAACATCTAATTATATAACAGAACTAAATTTTGTTATTCAATAGAACGATAAAGGAACATCTTATTTTTTGGCAAATAAAAAGAAAATGATCAAATATAAAAAAACGACAATACGTATAAATCGGGAAAAATAATTTAAAAAATTTGTCTTTATTTTTTTCACCAACGGAAATCAAAGGTGTTCATAGCGTTTTCTCATATGGGGACGATCTAAAGACTTGATAAAATCTTTTCTCCAAAATGGTTGATTACACCCATACATTCTGTATTGTGTTGACTGTGCCTGATATCAAGTATTTTATGAAACAAGGCCATGTCAACACTGTGGTCTTCTGGATGAGTTATAAATGGTACATTTTTTGTCAAGGGCATCTACACCTCCCTTTGGCATAATATAAAAGTTAATTATTTCCGGTTTTTCAGGTTCTGGATGGGAATCTTTGGTATGTTTTTCCGTCGCAAAATAATATGTTTACGGTGATGTGGAGTCTCTCCGTCTCCGAGGGGCTGTTTACACGAAGATGGTTATTGAATATTGACGATGAAGCAATGAGAATGCACTTTCTACATTTCTAGAAAGGTACTATATGGTGCGTAACTATCGCTTAAACGTTTCAAGAGATTTTGATATATTTAAATCACAAGGAGTCTGAATGACACCACGTCACCGGTTAAGGGTTAACTGCTGGAGTTTATGTCTGAGAGGATTGTGCCCTTGGGGTGGAGGATGCTATTCCTTCATAGAATCCCCTGGTGAGGCTCTGCGCATGGGTGGATTCAAGATGCGATATCTCCTGAACCACTAGTATTGGAGAATCGGAGTTTTTTGTGAGTTGTGTGATTTTGAGAGGAGGTTTTGAAAGAATATTCATGGCAATTTTGTGCACGGACACTTCCGTCTGGGGGAAATAGCGTCGTTTACGAGTTGGAATGTCCGTACTATGGCCCTGGGGCTCATTTTGGAATTCATGTTACTCCTAACGGGCATTTATGTTATGCACATGAGCAGACGAGAAGTGATTTATCTGCTGGAGTTTCGAGGATTGGGGTTTGGAGGTGCAGGATGCTATTAATCGATATAATCTCCTTGGGAGTAGCCACGGATGAGCGGATTGAAGCTGAGATATCACCTGAAATACTGGTGTTGAAGAATCAGAGTTTTGTTTAAGGTGTGTGAATTGAGAGTACTTTCAGCCACGAGTAGATTGCACGTTTAACAAGGTGAAGTGGCTCTTTTTAGTTTGTATGGATTACGTTTGGAGTGATTTGCGTCTGGTGGTCATGGATTTGTAACTGAGCCGATCTGTGAGGTTTTAAGAGAGGCGTAAGCAATTGCGTTCCCAAGGAGGTACAGGATTTTCTTTTATTTCGATCTACGGTAAAGCTAATAGTCAGAATGTATCGATAGCCTGAATGTTGAAGGAACTTGAAAAAATATGAAAAAGCACTGTCGAGAAGTCAGTACCCTCTGGCACGCGTCTTCACGTTGGCTAATTTGAATTGAATGAGGGTTTCTAGCTCAGTGGATAGAACGAGCTGGAGATCTACCCAGACGGTAGTAGACACCATTCACTGTCGGGTCATAAATTAAGAGTGCTGGGTCTAAGATGGCATATAGATAGCGTAGCAAAGTTGACAAAGAACACAACGGACTTTCTTCAGTCGCACAAGCTCTAATGAGCTTCTTATAGTCTAGTCAACAAGTGCTTTTTAGGTCAAAATTTTTGTGTATTCTCTGAAAATTATGATTGAGGTGTCATTCAATTCGGAATGGCATGTAGATAGTTTGTGAGAAAATGCCAAGGCCGCTCGCAAAATTGCAATAGCTTTAAACAATTGAGTGAAAAATAATAGAAGGGGCTCTGGTTTTTCGCCAATATCTCGAAAACTGTCTGAGATAATTCAAATTTGAAAAAAGATAAGAAGAGGAGGAAATTTCCTGGAAAAATGTGTCAACTCCCGTAACTAGAAACAATATTTATAATTTTCCGAGAGTGTTGAAAATACTCGCGGGTACGTTATATTTTTTAAACTTATTGAATATGAAAACAAAAATTTTTAAGAAGTCAGGCGTCTGCAGGATAGATCAATGAACTTTAATACGTGGTCCAAAAATGTTTATCGCGATTTTTCAATTTGTTAATTATTAGTTAATTAACAATTTTTTGTAGTACGAACATTAATATTGCAAGTACGCTAATTGTTAAACTATTAATCTGAAATTTTTTTCCGTTCGTGAGGCTATTTTTCAAAGGTCTTAGAATAGATTCCTACTGGAAAATTTTAAAAATTGTTTATTTTTGTTTTTTTATGAACAGTTTACTTAAGTGAATCATTGTAAAGCTTAAATTTATAATATTACTATTGATCCGTTTTCTCATAATCAAAAACTACTCAAAAATGATTTCAATAATTATTATCTCCTGTTGTTTAAAAAATTGTTATAAACCAATGCGATAATTTGAAATTTTCTTTTGACACATTATTGAAGCTTTATAATTTTTCACTTGAGTAAATTGTTCAACAAAACGAAAATTAACAATTTTTCAAAATTTCCAACGTGAATCTATTCCGAGACCTTTGAAAAATAGCTCCACGAAAAGAAAAAATTCTCAGATCAATAGTTTAACAATTATCGCACTTGCAATGTTAATGTTCATGCTACAATACGAATAATTGTCAATTAAATAATGAATCAACAAGTCCAGAGCGTTCCTGCCAATCGGGTCCTTCATAAATGGCTTCGTATAATTAATATACTTATGCATATCTTTCACAAGTCAAATAGACCCCAGGGGGTTCATTGATTTGCCGAGAAAGCAAGAGCAGACGCGTTTCTGGTTCTTGGCCTTCATCAGTACTCTGTAGCTTCTCAACAAATTCAACTAAACTGACCCGGGTTAAGCCTCTCAGAGCCGGCTTGGTCGATCATACCTAATCGTCCACGCCACCTATGAGACAAAACACGGAAATCAGCCTCTCCCCACCAGTGAATATTTGAAGCGTGAAATCATATGCCACCATTCACTCGATATTAATCGAGAAACGAGTCCCGCAGAGCTCAGACAGTATCTTCCCAATGGCCATGATTCATTATTAATTAAATCATGGAGAACTGAGTGAAAACTCGCGATAAACATTTTGAACTACACATTATTGTTCATTGATCTATCTTGCAGCAGGTGCCTGTATTTTTTCAATTTTTTGTTTTCACATTTAATAAGTTTAAATAATATTTATTCATCCTCCTCTTCTGGAATCCCTTTCCAAATTTGAATTATCTCAGATAGTTTTTGAGATATTGGCGAAAACCCAAAGCCCCTTTCACCTAATTGTTTATAAGTATTGCAATTTTTGCGAGCGGCCTTAGCATTTTCTCAAAAACTATCTTCATGCCATTCCGAATCGAATGACACATCAGTCATAATTTTCAGAGAATACGTTAAAATTTTGACCCAAAAAGCACTTGTTGACTAGACTATTAGGTATCTGCTTTGACGCGCGTGCTATAAATATGATTATGATTATACTAACCCTCCCAAGTCTTCCCCAATGGGATCCCTCAGAAGCTCCTGGGCTCTTATGCGCCTAACTCACATTGCATGGAATATTGCAGAGAAATATTAATCAATATTTTCCAAAAATATTTCGCAGAAATATTTACGAGAGGTTTAGGCGATATTCACTAAAAGGAAATTTTTGAACCATTGCTCAAATATTTCATGGAATATTCCTTCGAATAATTCATAAATGTTTTATGAAATATTTGTTGAAATGTTTATGAAATATTTTTTCAATTTGTAAGGTTGAGAAATTTCTACGGGGAGAAAGATATATATAGGAAATATTTCATAAATCTTCCAACAAATATTCCGCAGTGACATATAATAAGTATTTCAAATATATATCTGGGAAACATTGAGAATATCTTATAGTAATATTACATTCAAAGATTTCCAATCACAATTATGAAAGTGGAATATGTTGAAAAAATTTCATGTAATATTGGTCCAATATTCACCTAATATTACAAAAATATTTCACGAAATATTCCTTCGAATATTATATGAATATTTTATGAAATATTCTTCGAAATTTAGATGGGTAATGGAAACACACTAATAATCAGAAGTTTTATTCTATACTTTCGGCGATCGATTTCAGCATGTTAGCCATCATCAGGCCAGCTGAAACACATAATTCTTTATATAAACATACAATATAGAACAAAAAGGATGTTCAAACAGGTAACTTGAGTAATAAACTAAAATATCAAGGAAAACATGAGTGACCTCGAACGCAGACCTACCGTCAATTCATGAAAAAACCATTGGAAATAAAATTCATCACTTGTCTAGAATCACTAATAGTTTTATGTTGGATATTAAACTATATTTTAAGGTAAACGTATCAAAATTTCATCTGTTAGAACATGTGATCTGCGATGTAAGGTTAAGTTAAATGACAGGATAGGACATAGAGTTAGGTATAGACTACAGGGACGACGAAATATGCTGTCAACGGTGTAATTGTCATAGAATACGGTATAGGATGATCTCTCAATGATGGAACAATTCTCACAAACTTTTAAATAAATGTCTCCCAGTGAATTCTGAAATATCATTTAAAAGGTGGATATTATCTTTGTTTTTAAGTATCTCATATTTTGCCAGAAGCACCAATTTTTTATAGTTATTTTCTTTTTGTATTAGAGATAGATTTTCAATTGTGGTCTTATGTTTACATTCAATTAAATGACTACCTAACGCAGATTTAGGTCTATTCTTTATATGCTCTTTAAATCTCACTTTGGCAGCACGAGTTGTCATGCCTATATAAAAGGCTGGACATTCTTCACATGTTATCTTGTGAATACCACTGCAACATTCATTGCTAAGTTTAGATTTATTGTTGACTAAGAAGTTTTCTAAGGTTAGATGTCGCTTATTGACCATTAGATAATCATGTTTCCTTAAAATGGAACTCATTCTATCATTAAAATCTTCAAAAAATGGGATGGCGATGTAATTTTGCTTATAATAAATGTGGGGGTAAATTTTCTTGGGGAGCATTTTCTTTTTTATCGATCTTAAGATATTGTGAATATAATTTCTAGGATAGTCATTAGACTCAGCGATTTTATAAATTGTTCTTAATTCTTTGTCAAAGTCTATTCTAGATAAAGGAATATTGAGAAGTATGTGAAATAAAAACATAAAAGCGGAATTTTTAATTGGGGCTGGGTGATATGATCTGTAAGGGATGATAACGTCTGTCTGAGTGGGTTTTCGGTAAATATCATATGTGAAAGTATTAAGTTCATTTAGGGTAATTTTTAGATCTAAGAAATTTAATGAATTATTATGTGCCTTCTCCAAAGTAAATTTTATCTTAAATTTCATATTTAAAGTGTTAAAAAAGTTCTCAATTCCTCCTCAGTTCCAGCCCAAACACAAAAAATATCATCGACGTATCTATCCCAAAGTACTATATGTTGAGCTAAAGGAAGAAGCATAATCAATTCTTCAACATAGTCAAGATAAATTTCTGACATTGGACCACTAAATGGAGAACCCATTGGTACACCCTCTCTCATCATATATATTATATTATCAAAGTTAAAAAAATTTTGCTCAGTAGCGATTCTGGCAAGGGACATAATATGTTCTATATCTGTTGAATCCAAATTATATTCATTGTTGGTCTCAAGATATTCGTTTAGGAGTTTATCCAGCAATAAAAGTGTATCCTCAACTGGTATATTACTATATAAATTGACTATGTCAAATGAAATCAGAAAGTATTTTTTTGGAGGGTTCAGGTTGAGAGAATTCAAATCTTGTATGAGTTCCAATGAGTTTTTAATAGAAAATTGGGATTTTAACTTAAAAATTCTGTTAATTAACCTATTTAGGAACTTGGAAATCTTATGAGTGGGTGATCCAATTGCCGAAGTGATGGGTCTTATACTTTTTTCAGGTTTGTGTAGTTTTATTGAGCTGTAAAGTCTAGGTATTTGTGGATTTCTTTCTCTAATATTGAATATTGTTTCACCAAATTTGTGCAAGGTCGGGAGTGAAGTTTTTATGATGTTATTGACTTTGCTTGAGAACTTTATCAGGGGGTTGTTTTTAATTTTTAAAATGTTATTATCATTGAAAGATGTAAGCTCCTCAAGAGAATTTACCCCCACATTTATTGTAAGCAAAGTATATCGCCATCCCATTTTTTGAAGATTTTAATGATAGAATGAGTTCCATTTTAAGGAAACATGATTATCTAATGGTCAATAAGCGACATCTAACCTTAAAAAACTTCTTAGTCAACAATAAATCTAAACTTAGCAATGAATGTTGCAGCGGTATTTACAAGATAACATGTGAAGAATGTCCAGCCTTTTATACAGGGTCTTTAACGAGGAACCTCACCCATATTTATACGAGAAACTACTGAACGTATTTTCATGAAATTAAGCACTTATAAGTACTTCACGATGCTGATGAAATCTAAAATATTTTCAAGGCATGAGCACCTCCAGTTTTTCCGAAAATGACGTCAACTTCCGTTTTTCAAATTAGAACACCTCTTTTTTATTGCAGAAATAGATTCCTTAGAAAATTTCAAGTTATTTTGATGTAACATTTTTCAGTTCTGGTTGGAAAATTCTCTCTGAGCGGGAAAATTCGAAAAAAAAATCGAAAATAGAGCTCCGCTGAAACAAGAATAACTTCGAGGTTTTTGAATGGAAAATTTCCATTTTTGGGATCATCCAAGATGTAAGATTTGTGTATCCACTTTAAAAATCGAAATCGCGATTCATGATACAGGGGGTGAAAAAATCGCTTTCAAAGTTAGGGATGACAAAATCGTGGAAACCCCATTTTTTATGGCAGATATTGAATCTACGTTAAAAAATAATGTTGTATGCATCACACCCTTGCCCTAAAGTGGATATTTTCTGAGTTATTCACAAAAAACTGTTTTTCGTCTTGAATTTTCAGCTATTTCTTTTCCCTTCACGCCAAAAAGATGAAGTTTTCAGGAACTGTTACTTAAACCATGTCTTAGATTTTACTACTCTAATATGCAAGAGAAAAAAGTTACAGGTTGTTCCTAAATAGATGGCGAATTTTGATTCGAATTTGTATCGGAAACCTCTTTATTTCAACTAATCGGCCATCGGTTTTCTCCCCAGTGATAAATAAATAATTCCTTATGAACCATATGCAAAAACTCGCCATGTTTAACATTCTTTTTTTTAATGATAGATATCAAGTGTAGTAGAAAGATGAGAACAGTGTAGTAGAAGATGAGAACAACGAAATTACAGTTCTTGCATATTTTCGTGTGAATCCTCAAAATTCTCTCAAAGATGCCGAGATTGATCTGGGATTATCTCAATCGAGTGTTTGGAGAATATTAAAAAAACATAAAATGCACCCATATAAATTCAATAGGGTACAGCATTTGAAGGAAACTGATTTCGTCAGGAGAACAGAGTTTTGCGAAGCTATGATGATTCGATTTCAAGAGAAAGAAAACTTTTTGGACTGTATAATTTGGACAGATGAATCTAAATTCACAAAGAGTGGTTCTTTCAATAGGCATAACAGTCATTATTGGGATGAAGAGAACAACCACCACTTCAGACAATGGAACTTTCAAGAGAACTGGAGTTTCAATGTTTTTTGCGCCATCAAAAATAATGCAATTCTCGATGTTCACATTTATGATGGGACTTTAACTGGTAAGATAGAACACTACACATGTTTGCATTATATAAAGAATGTTCTCCCTTAGGAGATAGATATTCTGACATATTGACTCAAATAATTGAGCCGCAAGTACAGAACCATAATGACTTATGGTATCAACAAGATGGCGCGCCTCCACACAATTCACTCAATGTGTCAAATATCCTCTACAGGCTATTTGAAGATCGATGGTTGGCGAACAATGGTCCACATCTTTGGCCACCACGTTCTCCCGATTTAACTCCTTTAGACTATTATGTTTGGGGTAGGATAAAAAATATTGTCTACTCAACTCCCCTGACTGATAGATAGGACTGCATAGAACGAGTCAGAAATGCGTTCAGGTTTGTTTAGATTTTTAGATTCATAGTTTTGAAACTCAATTTGGTTTTTAAACACTTTTGCAGATCTCTTCCTCCCGACGAAATAAGAAGAGCAACGCACGAAGCATTCCTGAGACGTATAAATAAATGTCTAGAAATTAACGGTCAAAACTTTGAGCATCTTCTCTAGTTATAACTGCGAGAGTTTGCCATGGTTCTCCTAATAGTAACTTGAAGTCGGTTTCAAGAAGGGGTGAAAAATCTACAGCATGGTTCAAATAACAGTTCCTGAAAATTTCATCTTTTTGGCGTGAAGGGAAAAGAAATAGCTGAAAATTCAAAACGAAAAACAGTTTTTTGTGAATAACTCAGAAAATATCCATTTTAGGGCAAGGGTGTGATGCATACACTCACATTATTTTTTAACGTAGATTCAATATCTGCCATAAAAAATGGGGTTCTAATTTGAAAAAATCGATTTTTCACAATTTTGTCATTCCTAAATTTGAAAGCGATTTTTTCACCATCTGTATCATCAATCGCGATTTCGATTTTCAAAGTGGATACATCAATCTTACATCTTGAAAAATCTCAAAAATGAAAATTTTCCATCCAAAAACCTCGAAGTTATTCTTGTTTCAGCGGAGCTCTATTTTCGATTTTTTTTTCGAATTTTCCCGCTCAGAGAGAATTTTCCAACCAAAACTGAAAAATGTTACATCAAAATAACTTGAAATTTTCTAAGGAATCTATTTCTGCAATAAAAAAATGGTGTTCAAATTTGAAAAACGGAAGTTGACGTCATTTCCGGAAAAACTGGAGGTGCTCATGCCTTGAAAATATTTTAGATTTCATCAGCATCATGAAATACTTATATGTGCTGAATTTCAAGAAAATACGTTCAGTAGTTTCCCGTATAAATATGGGTGAGGTTCCTCGTGAAAGACCCTGTATAGGCATGACAACTCGTGCTGCCAAAGTGAGATTTAAACATAAGACCACAATTGAAAATCTATCTCTAATACAAAAAGAAAATAACTATAAAAAAATTGGTTCTTCTGGAAAAATATGAGATACTTAAAAACAAAGATAATATCCACCTTTTAAATGATATTTCAGAATTCACTGGGAGACATTTATTTAAAAGTTTGTGAGAATTGTTCCATCATTGAGAGATCATCCTATACCGTATTCTATGACAATTACACAATTGACAGCATATTTCGTCGTCCCTGTAGTCTATACCTAACTCTATGTCCTATCCTGTCATTTAACTTAACCTTACATCGCAGATCACATGTTCTAACAGATGAAATTTTGATACGTTTACCTTAAAATATAGTTTAATATCCAACATAAAACTATTAGTGATTCTAGACAAGTGATGAATTTTATTTCCAATGGTTTTTTCATGAATTGACGGTAGGTCTGCGTTCGAGGTCACTCATGTTTTCCTTGATATTTTAGTTTATTACTCAAGTTACCTGTTTGAACATCCTTTTTGTTCTATATTGTATGTTTATATAAAGAATTATGTGTTTCAGCTGGCCTGATGATGGCTAACATGCTGAAATCGATCGCCGAAAGTATAGAATAAAACTTCTGATTATTAGTGTGTTTCCATTACCCATCTAAATTATTGATTGCACTAATGGCAGACTTTGTCAGTACAATTCTTCGAAATGTTTACGAAAGGTTTCCGCAATATTACAGGTTGAGAAATTTCTAATATTTTAATATCTAAGTTTAGATAACAGCTAGGTATCTCATAAAATAGATGAAAAATATATTTTACATATATGAAAAATTTAACAGGTTTTTCCAAAAGAATTATTTCATGATTTTTTTTTGTTGCAGAAAATCTCCTATGAATCTTTCAGAAATATATAATATACTAGCTGGCCCGGCAGACTTCGTACTGCCCCCCAACTCCAACTCCAACTCCAACTCCAACTCCAACTCCAACTCCAACTCCAACTCCAACTCCAACTCCAACTCCAACTCCAACTCCAACTCCAACTCCAACTCCAACTCCAACTCCAACTCCAACTCCAACTCCAACTCCAACTCCAACTCCAACTCCAACTCCAACTCCAACTCCAACTCCAACTCCAACTCCAACTCCAACTCCAACTCCAACTCCAACTCCAACTCCAACTCCAACTCCAACTCCAACTCCAACTCCAACTCCAACTCCAACTCCAACTCCAACTCCAACTCCAACTCCAACTCCAACTCCAACTCCAACTCCAACTCCAACTCCAACTCCAACTCCAACTCCAACTCCAACTCCAACTCCAACTCCAACTCCAACTCCAACTCCAACTCCAACTCCAACTCCAACTCCAACTCCAACTCCAACTCCAACTCCAACTCCAACTCCAACTCCAACTCCAACTCCAACTCCAACTCCAACTCCAACTCCAACTCCAACTCCAACTCCAACTCCAACTCCAACTCCAACTCCAACTCCAACTCCAACTCCAACTCCAACTCCAACTCCAACTCCAACTCCAACTCCAACTCCAACTCCAACTCCAACTCCAACTCCAACTCCAACTCCAACTCCAACTCCAACTCCAACTCCAACTCCAACTCCAACTCCAACTCCAACTCCAACTCCAACTCCAACTCCAACTCCAACTCCAACTCCAACTCCAACTCCAACTCCAACTCCAACTCCAACTCCAACTCCAACTCCAACTCCAACTCCAACTCCAACTCCAACTCCAACTCCAACTCCAACTCCAACTCCAACTCCAACTCCAACTCCAACTCCAACTCCAACTCCAACTCCAACTCCAACTCCAACTCCAACTCCAACTCCAACTCCAACTCCAACTCCAACTCCAACTCCAACTCCAACTCCAACTCCAACTCCAACTCCAACTCCAACTCCAACTCCAACTCCAACTCCAACTCCAACTCCAACTCCAACTCCAACTCCAACTCCAACTCCAACTCCAACTCCAACTCCAACTCCAACTCCAACTCCAACTCCAACTCCAACTCCAACTCCAACTCCAATTCCAACTCGAACTCGAACTCGAACTCCAACTCCAACTCCAACTCCAACTCCAACTCCAACTCCAACTCCAACTCCAACTCCAACTCCAACTCCAACTCGAAATCCAACTCCAACGTGAACTCCAACTCCAACGTGAACTCCAACTCCAACGTCAATGCAAACCTCAACGCCAACGACAACTCCAACCCTAACGCCAACTCCAATTCAAATTGATCGTAGCACTATCTGTCGGGATAAACTAAAATTAAAATAGAATAATATTGAATGCGATGATAGCGCCATCCATCGAATCTGATGTAAAACATTCCAAAATCAAAAACTCCTTACAAAAAAAAAACATCTGAATTCACAAAATTATTTATACACACTTCAAAACTCTTTAAAAAATAATTACATTTAATATTTTAATCAGCACATGAATTGAATAACAAATTAATCGTATCACCATCTGTCGGGACAAACTAAAATTGAATGCGATGATAGCGCCGTCCGCCGGATCTAATGTAAAACATTCCAAAATCAACAACTCCTTATAAATAAGAAATTAATTGAAAAAACATTTTCCAGTAGACCAAATTGTAAATCTAAACCATTCTCGAATCTCCACGAACACACACAAAAAATTTCATCAAAATCGGTCTAGTCGAAGTTACACATCGCGTTGCAAATTGGCGGAGGTGCCAGGTATACCATCAAAGAAAGGATAATTATGGTGAGCAATGAAAACTTTGGTTCTCCCCGTCATTTTTAGTAAATCTAAACCATTCTCGAATCTCCACGAACACACACAAAAAATTTCATCAAAATTGGTCCAGTCGTTTAGGAGGAGTTCAGTCACATACACACGCACACAAGAAATATATATATTAAGATTGTAAATTCAGCGACATATTTTCTCATAGAAAAATGAATGGGTATATGCAAATACATCATAAACAGTTCATGAAATTTTTACGGAATCTTATACCTACATCTGTAATCTTTCTTTCATTGATATTTCATCAAATAATTTTCCTATCTAAATTTGTCTACTTAATATATTTAGTTGATGTTATTGTGTTGCTTATTATACCTTAAAATACTTCAGGGATATTCAATTGTGTCCACTTGTCAGCCCCAAATATATATTCATAAAATGAAACCTTAAATTATATTCTATCTATCGCATCCCCGTCGACTTACAAATTACGTGCGCTTTGGCAGTATCACGCCGGCGCGTCAAATGGCGTAATTGCGATCCAAGTTCATCTCCAAACCACCTGCTGGCGCATTGGCATGATAAAAAGAAAACATTTACAATTATTAACAACTGTTTACTTGTTTCTGTTTGTGAGGATAGTAGTAAGTGCTAGGCGTGTTCTGGAGCACCAGGTAATCCGAACCTCACTTATTTTTTTTTCGCGGTTAGAATGATGATTGACGCCATGACAGTTGAAACTATCACAGCGCCATCTTGGTGGACGGAATTTTTCGGAAGCTTTTGGGACGTAGAATTTTATGAAAAAGTTCTCGGAGACGACGGGATTCGAACCCGGAATATTTTACTATGAGACCGTCGTGTTAACCGATCAGCCACAGGCACTAACCTTAAGAGGTACCTTTTTGGTCCCACATCAATCGCAGGTATATGACCCTTCGCAATGTGCGTCTCAGGGGGCCTTTTTCAGGTAATTAATATGAGGCGATTGGAATTATTCTATCCGTCATATGAAGTTTGATGCATGAGGTACTAGATCCTTTTTTCGAATATATATATATATTCTTTTGACTGAGAGCTGTATATGTGTTAGCAGAGGTTGGTGTAACGGGGTACCATACAATTCGACGTATGATACAAGAGCTTAGGGAAAAACCTCAGCAAAAAAACCCTGTCTCCCCGTGAGTGTCGTGATTTGTAACTATTGTTCACAAAATTTACTGCAATTTAAAAATATTGATATTTATTTCTTCAATATGGACTCCTTCGTCAAAAAACGGAGAGGTTTCTCCAAGGTACCCGAAACTCCTGAAAAATGAAAAGACAAGAGGAGAAGAACGAACAAATTATAAATACTACATAACCTTTCAAAAGTCTCCTCTCACAAATATAATTCTCTGTAGGCGCATATTATCTCTTGGAGAAGAATCACCTCCGCTAGTTTTCAAAAATATTCCTTCTTGTTCCCTTCAATATTTGAATTCGAAAAGGAAAATGTTGCTCGTAAGGCCAGGAGGGTCTCTTTCAAAACCAGGTCTGACAGTCCAAGCGATGATTATTCAGAACTTCAGATGTTCGAAGACTGCTACAGGGCCCTTATTTAGGGCTATCATCTCCCATAGATAGATGTTTTACTTTGTATCGTATAAAATAATGGAAAAATGAGCCGGAAAAATTTACGATGTCATCATGACATAATATATATGTTTTTCGAATTATTATTGGGGAGGCATTTATCGTTTATATGAAAGGGAATACCATGGATTATTTGTGAATCTTTTGGTTTACGCAGACTTTGGGGGATGATTGTGTGGTTTTGTGATTTTCAGCAGACCCATTGTGAAGCACTGACGTGAAGTCAGGAGCTTTTGCGCGCATTGTCCATTCTCCTGTATTGGAATTGGATTGTTAATTGGGACTCGTATCGCTCTCAGGGACTTTCAGGTTATCCTAATAGTAAAATGAAATTGTCATATGAAGTTTGATGCATGAGGTACTTGATCCTTTTTTCGAATTATTATTAGGGAGGCATTTATCATTTATATGAAAGGGACCATGGATTATCTGTGAATCTTCAGGTTTACGCAGACGAGAAATATAAGGGATTCTAGTGTTTTGTAAAACAATTTATCTCGTGATTTTCAGCAGACCCATTGTGAAGCAATAACGTGAAGTCAGGAACTTTTGAGCGCATTGTCCATTCTCTTGTATTGGAATTGGATTGTTAATTGGGACTCGTATCGCTCTCAGGGACTTTCAGGTTATTCTAATAGTAAAATGAAATTGTCATATGAAGTTTGATGCTGTTGGTATGAGTCGCAGGTACGAGATCCTTTTTTTCGGATTATTATTGGGTAGGCATTTATCGTTTATTTGAAAGGGAATACATGGATTATTTGTGAATCTTTTGGTTTACGCGGTCGAGAAATATAACTTTGGGGGATGATTGTGTGGTTTTGAAAATTTGTTGTCATAACAAGTGAAATTGATGGAAAGCGTGTTTGTCAGCAAGCTGGGTGTACGGATTTGAAACATCCTAATGTACCGGAGTGAAATAGCCGAAAGTTTTTATTCAAATTCTTTATTTTCAAGGGCAACAGTTATTAACGAATAAGCTTTTCCCAAAGGAGAATGCACGGATTCAGACTCAATTTCGGTGATTTTTATGTGTAAATTCCTATGAGGATTTCTAAGCTCGATTTTAGCAAAAATGGTTCTTTTCACATGAATATATGTAGATTTCTCAGCATCTCTAGATGATTGGAAAATTATTACTGCTCTCCACGCAATACTTTTTCAACCAAATAAACATCATGCTGCTCTGTTTTTTGCAATTCTTCTTGATAGAAAGCACCACTTATTGGTCTACCGGTAAAGTAGGTAACTCACTGGGCAGTTAAGTTGGACTTTTGTGATTTTAAATAGTTTAGTAGTCCATTGATACCCTTTTGTGAAAACGTGTCTAAATTTACGTACAATTCTTCTGAAATTTATGAGGTCATGCTATTTTTATGTGACTGAAGGCTAATTTATCTATGTCGTTCTTTGTATTAACGTCACGGGGTTTCATGCCAATAGTTCATTGTTTTTTATTATTATACTCATTTAACTACATCTTGAAGGATCAATCGATATGTTCCACTGAATTTTTTGTAAAGCCCCTCTTTCAACGTTTTTATGACCCCCTCCACTATTGCAGCTATCATATCACTATATATATTATAATGATGCTTTTTAATGACTTGTTCATGAAATTATCGGTTGAAAATTTCAATTCATTGATCAGATTGCAAGTTGCTAGGTACCATGCTTGAGGATATCGAGAAAAGCCAACCAGTTTTCCTTTTCAATGCTTGAGCACATATGAATTTGCAATCAATTACAACGAGAACTACTTGTGACAAGCTTATCAAGCTATCCTAAATGCATTGTAGGTTGTATACTTTTGATTTGGCAGCAAGCTAACATAACAACAAATGTATTGGGTGGTTGTATGAATAAATACCATTTTCGATGTATTATGGATACTTTAACAGAGCATATGAGACATATTTTCAGGCATTTCAACGTAAGCACAATTGTTTTCGAAAAAAAAAAAACTTTGGGTACTCGACATTTCGGAATATAGATTTTAGTTCAAAAATTTGAATATTTGCTTGGCACTGAGACAAAATAAGCTAAATGTGAAATTTTGTATTCTTACTATCTGGAAAGATTACATGAAAGATTGTTCATTTGTACTGATTGTATTGTCATCAATAGTCACAATATTTGGATGAAAATGAATCCTATTTACGCAAAAAAGCACAAACGTATTAGAGGATATTATGATAAAATAAAAATCTTCGATTCACAAGGACTATAATTTTTGATTTTGTTCACATTGAGACGGATTTGACGTATTGTATTTTTCAAAAATAAATCTTATTTTTTCAGATACTGTATTGTAGCCAATTATTTTGTCATATTTATTGCCCAATAACCAGAAGAAATGTTAATTATAGAAATGAGTGCGAGCCCCCCAAAGCAACTTACAGTTAGGTATCTTCTTCGAATTCAACGATGCGATAGTCGGACATGGGTACAAAGGCAATGACATATTTATTTGCCCCTGAGTGAAATAATTAAGTGGCGAACTTCACCGTATCCCCCAATAAGAGAACCCTTTGCGGGTTTTTTTTTTCTAAGCATTGTTGGGAATCAATTGTATTGGATATTGGGTGATTTGCGTGACAATTTTATGTAATATTTTATTGCATGGAATAGTATCGAATATTCAGACAAAAACATTCACAGAGATAAGAATGCGCAGAAAAAATAGGTTGGGTATATTTCAGTAATATGTAACAGCCATTATATATTTTTGAAGGTTCCTAGCGTAAATAAACCAAAGCAAATTACTGTTAGGTATCCTCTTTAAATATCATAATTTAACGATACGACAACCGAACAATAATGGGTAAAAAGGCAATGGCATATTTATTTGCCCCGAGTGAAATAATTTAGTGGGAACTTGACCGTATTCCCAAATGAGATTTATTCGTATATACAAAGCAATAAATTCATGAAATTCTACGCTCGTAATAGACACCAATATTCCCAGCACAATCATAAAAATTCATAGATTTCCTTTAAATATACAACGATTGAAAATATGAAGAATTCTAACATGAGATTCATTATTCTTAGTATCAAATTTGAAACTAATATTTTATATCATGATTTCTTTCAAAAGATTACTCATTACAATTGGCTTTATAATACAATATACTGTATACTAGGAGTAAATAGTCAAAAGGGAAGGAAAAAAAATCTCCGCAAAAACAGTGATCTCAGTTAGTGTGACAGCACTACATGCAGCACCTCAAACACATTCTTTATAGACATTCAATAGAACACAGGAAGAATATTTATTGTGTACATAACAAAATTGAGATTCAACAGCAACAAGTTATTAACAAATCAGCTTTTCACAATTATTAGCGCGTCTTTTTTGACTAAATGGATAGTGTTGATCATTATTCATTTCCTTTAATTTCGAGTTATTCTGAGGATACAGCAACTATTTTGGCACGCCAAAATAGTTGCTGTATCCTTCAGGAAGCTTAGGCACAGCACTGTTATTTTTTGTCCAGACAGTGAATGTCGTCCACTAGCGTTGATGTTGAACGACTTCTGTATGTTAATTTCATCATTCGTTGTTGAGTTTTTCACTGCGTACAGTTTCGATCTGAGCCCTGCATAATCAGAATATCATTATTTTCAACTTCCATCATCCCTAATACCATTTTTGTTAACCCTAGTAATTTCATAAGGATTATCCCCAAAGCATATGTAACGTTCGTTTGTTTACCTTCAGCTTGCGATAAGGTTATCGTTCGTGTTGATATTGAATTTGAGGTTGGGTCTCAGTGGTACCAATCGACGCTAAATAATTATTGTATTCGAAGGGCCGAATGACTGTTGGCAGTATTGTTGCATTATGACAGTCTGAAATTTAGTGAGTGCGTCGGTCAGGTGAAGTCGTCCATTTTGTGAACAGTCAACGAAGGGAGCATAGGTTAAAACGTATTTTCGGAACTCTAGTAGAATTATTGGAATCTTCTTAATTGGATATAGTTTCGAAAATCGGATTAAGAGTGAGAGTTTTATTGTTTTGATTGGGAAGGATAACAGATAACCATCACTTGTCTCGAAAGAGGATATAAAAGCCTTTTGCAAATACGAGTTGAACACGTGAACGATCTCGGCGGTTTGGTCAGAACATCGCTGTGTGCTTGCAGAATTATTTGGTGGAGGCACAGCCAGATTTGGTTTCGAAGCAAACGTGTGCAAGACAACCCCGAACATCAGGGGTTTTTGTGTGCCAGCACGATTTTTATATCAAGAGGAATAGAAGTTTTTGTGGCGGTCCGAAGTTTATGGTGGCAGGAGTTTTTGAGGCCAGCACGATTTTTTATATCAGGAAGAGTGTAACTGAGACATTCGAATGTATACAAGGTGAGCGCTGTGAGACAGCCAACGCAGTGTTACCGATCCCGGGTATATACAAGGTGGTCAGGAAGCAGCGCTGGGGGACATTCAGTCAAAAGTCGCAGACGGCGAGTACAAAGGGAAGGAGAACGGTATTGCGAGACCATCGAGGCAATAATACGTTCAGGCACAAGGAATAGCACGCAAGTTATAGAAAACATATCCCGAATCATCTTATACCTACTATATATATATAACTTGAACATATATTGTTATCAATTATCTAGGTTATTGTTATTGGAAAGCGGAAATTGGGGCAAGATTTGTAGTAATCATATATGATCATAGAGGAGAAACGTGAATGCGCCTGAGCTCAAGCGACGCGTATTTGAATCCAAGAATAATATCTACGTACAATTTCCGCCACCCTTATTCAGGGTTTCATAATAGTTAAATTTTGCTGGATCTAAAGACCTGGGTTGTATGCTATTAGAATAAACTGTTTGTTATTAGCGTGAATATTCTTTTGGTGGATGTAGGAATTAGAACATTACGCAGGGTATCTGGGAGACTTAAATTTACCTGGCGCCCATTTACTAGGTTCCCTTTTTAGGAATCCACTTCCATCTCCACTGGAGCTAGACCGCGGATCCCTGAGTTCTAGTAGCTCCGATCTTAACCACTGCGACTTGGGAACAGTCGCATGTCGTTATAAATTGGCGCCCAACGTGATTTTTGAGTTTGAGTGGTTGTATTAGACAAATTTACACCAAAGTTGAGGTAAATAGTGGTATTCTAGATATTTTTTTGAGAACTTGCTGTATCATGCTTCACATTGTGCAAAATTGACGTATTTTTTTTTATAGATTTGATTGTATCTGATAATTGTACAGGTCAGTTGAAAGGTGGTTATTTGATTCGCAAAATGGGAAAATTTAAATTGATTATCAATAGGTTGGATAAAAATCAGTTGATATATGAATTGGTTATTCGGGGTATGTCAGCGGGTACAGTTGAGCATATGCGCAGTAACTTGGCTTTGTTAATTAAGCAGGAGAAGAAGAAGGTTAGTTTCATATACCCAGAGCATCCTTTTTCATTTCAGGATGATAAAGTTGCAATTTCCAACCTGTTAGAACGCTTAGTAACCGAATTTGAAACCTTAGATTTAAATTCACCAAATATAGCGAATAAATTCACAACTGATTTGGTACATTTAATAGGTAGGATAGATAGAAGTGTCCCTGTTAAGGAGGATGAAGTTAGTTGAAAGAATGAATTCTGCAAGAAAGCAAACAATTTAAAGACAGCTTGTACAACTAAATTTTTGAAACTTAAAACATCAGCACCCGATGCATTATATGATAGTGATGGTAATGCGAAAAATGATGATAGTGACGAGTCTGACAGAGATATACATTTTTCTCCCTTCATGCGACATTCGTCTCCTCCAAGGGGAAATTCTACGGTTATTACATCGGTAATGAAGTCAATTCCAGTCGAAAAATGGAATTTAAAGTTTTCAGGCGATAAAAAGAGTCTATCAGTAAGCGCATTTTTAGAGAGGGTTGAAGAATTGAGATTAGCCCGAGGTATTTCAAAATCGCAATTACTTGGTAGTGGAATAGATCTTTTCACGGGGGTAGCATTGCATTGGTTCAGGGAAGTTAGGAAGTCTACGGCTACATGGGATGATCTAATTACTAAGTTAAGAGAAGATTGGCAACCATCAGATTATGATGATAAATTATGGGATGAAATCAAAAATAGAAAACAAAGTCCTAATGAGGATATTATAAGTTTTACGTCAATAATGTCGTCTATATTTGATCGGTTGTCTCATACTGTCAAAGAAGAGGAAAAGTTAAAAATCGTTAGGAAGAATTTGCATCCTTATTATTTAGATCGAGTCAACCTAAGTAAAATCAATACATGGTCTGAATTAAAATCAGCTTGTCGGCAGATTGAAGATCAGAAGCGATTGATAGAGTCATATTCAGTACCTTCCAGAAAGGGTTGTTTAAAACCTGATTTAACCTATATTGATGCATTGCCTTCCACGTCCACCAACAATGGCACCGACCCTATCGTGCGGACAGAGCCAACCACTTATGGTGGATTCGCAAACGTAAAATGTTATAACTGTGGCATGGCAGGCCATTAAATTAGGGGTTGTCTCAAGCCGAAAATTTCAAAATGTTACCGTTGTTCAAGGGAAGGGTTCACTACTAAAACTTGCCCATCTTGTAATTCTGATCGTGGACGCAATCCTTCGGGAAACGGGGGGAGTCGTCACTGACCTGTCGCAACAGTGACGATGTTTTTGGCGACAAATATTCTTCATGTAACACCGTTGATACCTATAAAGAGGAAAATACTCAACCGTCATTCATACCAGTATTGAGTTATTTAGCAAGCCAGGCGGAAGGGGATAATAGACCCCATCTTAAGGTGGAAATTTTGGGAAAAGGTTTCTTGGGTTTACTGGACTCTGGTTCTTGCAGATCAATAATGGGAAAACCGGGATGGAATATTATTAAGAATATGGGAATATCTCTCCGAACCTCTAATACCAAGTTCTGTAGAGTGGCGAATGGAAATTTATGTACCGTCCTGGGAAGTTGTGACCTACCGGTAAAGTTTAAAAATAAAGTGGTACTCGTAGAAATGTTAGTAATACCAGAACTCCCACAGACTTTAATTTTGGGTTGGGATTACTGGAATTTGATAGGACAGATTCCATCGTTTAACGAGTGGCAATTCTGTAAGAATGATATGGACGTTAATTGTGTGGATGTTGTACAAGGTGAGGAAATTTTGGATCAAAAACAGAGAGAAATCCTAGAATCGATAGTTGAGGAAAATTTTAGGTCTATGGGGGAAGGATTAGGATGTTATCAGTTCGGTTGTGTGGATATTAAGATCGATCCGGATTGTGAACCGATAAAGCAGCGGTACTATAGGGTGTCTCCGGTAATTCAACAACATATAGACCGGGAATTGGAAGAAATGTTGAAATTGGGAGTAGTTGAAAAGTCGGAAAGTCCATGGGCATCACCGATTGTATTGGTCAGGAAAAGAGCGGGATACAGGTTTTGCGTTGATTTCAGGAAAGTAAATTCTGTGACGAGGAAGGATAGTTACCCTCTCCCGATGGTATCCGATACATTAGATAAATTAAGAAATGCGAAATATTGTTCGACAATAGATATCAAAAGCGCATATTGGCAGGTACCCCTTTCAGAGTCATCGAGATAATACACCGCCTTCACTGTCCCAAATCGTGGTTTGTTCCAGTTTACGAGACTGCCATTCGGGTTAGTGACAAGTGGGTCAAAATTCCAACGCATCATGGATGGAGTGATCGGAGCTGATCTTGAACCTTACGTATTCGTATACTTAGACGATATAGTGATCATTTCAGAAACTTTCCAACATCACTTGGAAATATTGGGGGAAATATTTCGTCGTGTTAGGAAAGCAGGGTTCACTTTAAGTAGGGAGAAATGCGAATTTTGCAAGCCACAACTTAAATATCTGGGATATGTGATTGATAGGTACGGATTACATGTAGACCCCGAAAAAATTAATGCTATGCTTTCATTACCAACACCTAGGAATCTCAAAGAAGTTCGTAGAGTCGTGGGTACTCTATCTTGGTATAGACGTTTAGTCCCAAATTTTAGTGACCTTATTTCACCTCTCACCTTTTTGCTCCAGAAGAATGTAAAATTTAGATGGAATCCCGAATGCGAGGAGGCCTTTCGGAAAATAAAGCAGTGTTTGGTTTCTGCTCCGGTGTTGAGTTGTCCGAATTACGAGCAACCTTTCCAAATTCAGACTGACGCTTCCGGCTTTGGAATAGCCGCGGTATTATCACAACCTCAACCCGATGGGGGAGAAAAGGTTATAGCATATATGAGTAAGTCTTTGACGAAACCCGAACGAAACTACTCTACTACGGAAAGGGAATGTTTGGCAGTAGTATGGGCAATTGAAAAGCTTAGGCCATATATTGAGGTTATCCCATTCACGGTTATTACGGACCATCATTCGTTAATTTGGATTCAGAATCTGAAGGATCCTGCGGGTAGATTGGCGAGATGGAGCGTTAAACTCCAACAATATGATTTTAAGATTGTGCATAGAAAGGGAAAGGAACATGTTGTACCGGATATGTTATCTAGAGCCGTTCCTATGATAGATACGATACAGGTGGATAATGAAGTCGAGGTAACTGATAGGTGGTATAAAGAAATGTTCAGTAAAGTTTCAAGTAAACCTGCGAAATATCCCCAGTGGAGGATTTCAGTGGATGGTGGAACTTTATTTAAATACGTAAAAAGCGATTATTCGGATTTAGCTTCGGAATCTGACGAATGGAAAATAGTATTACCCAAATCGGAACGTAGGAGGGCGATTTCTAGTTCTCATGACCCACCATTAGCTGGTCACCCCGTTGTATACAAGACGTATTATCGTGTTCGGGAGAAGTATTACTGGCCTAAAATGAAACAGGACATCGCTAAGTATGTGAGGAAATGCGCTATATGTGGTGCTCATAAAGTTCCAAACCAGACACCGGCTGATAAAATGGCATCTCACCCTAAACCAAACTTACCATGGGAAATGATTTCTATAGATCTTATGGGACCATATCCTAGATCAAAGAATGGCTTCACGTTTATATTAGTGATCACCGATTATTTGACTAAATTCCCAATAATTGTTCCGTTGAAAAAGGCGACTGCCGTGAATGTAATTAAGGTTTTGGAGAGTTCAGTTTTCCTAATGTTTGGGGTTCCCAGAATAATTATAGCCGACAATGGCGTACAATTTTCGGGAAATAAATTCAGACAGTTTCTTGAGGAATATAAGGTGAAGAAAAAGTTCTGTGCACTTTATCATCCCAGGTCTAACCCAACCGAACGTATGAATCGTTCCTTGAAAACTATGATTAGAATGTATGTGTCGGACAATCATAAGGATTGGGATAAACATCTATCCGAAATTTCTTGTACAATACGAACCGCGAAACATGAAACGATGAAGGTAACCCCATTTTTCGCTAATTTCGGGAGATCTTTCAAAGGTTCTGGAGAGGATTATGACCATGATTTAAGAGATAGCTCGGAACCTATAGATTTCAAAACTCGAAATATTGCCTTTCAGCGAGTTTGGGATGATATTAAGAAAAGGTTAGAAAAGGCCAACAATAAGGCGGTTCACGACTATAATTTAAGGCGTCGGTATGTAGAATTTCTACCGAATGAACTAGTATGGCGTAGAAACTTTTTATTATCGGATGCCTCGAAAAATCTGGTGGGGAAACTTACTCCTCGTTATATAAGGCCATTTAGAGTTAGTCGTAGAGTCTCGCCTTGGATGTACGAACTTAAAGATGACAAAGATAATATGAGGGGAGTATGGCATATCAAAGATCTGAAGGCCTATATATATATATATATTCTTTTGAACTTGAGCATTACAATTTGTTTTGTATCTAACAATAAAGCATGTGTATGAAAGAAGTGTTAGCAGAGGTTAGTGTAACGGGGTACCATATTATTTGATATAATATGATACTAGAGCTTAGGGAAAAAACCTCAGCAAAAAAAACCCTATCTCCCCGTTAGTGTTGTGATTTATGAAAATTGATTTTGTTAACAAAATATGCTGAAGTAGGAAATTTTTGGAGAATGATTGGCATTTAGTGAATCGGATATATTTGTGAATCGGGTGATTATTTTTGATTGGTTGCCAGTTTTGTTTTTGTTTTTGATTGCCGATTGATCGCGAGTGAAAGAGCGAGCACTTGGGTGCTGCCTTGACTATTTTGTGGGTGGTCGTCTGCGTGATCCCGAGTGAGTTTTCAGTGTGAGATCGACTTTAACGTTTTTTTTTATATTAAAAATTCCTTATTGTTCAAATGGTAAGCGACCATTTCCTTACCATTTTCTGGCCTTAAATTATATTTTTTTGGGTGGCCGGTCCCATGCTGATTTCTACATTCGCGGATAATTGCTGGTGGTCATCCCTGAATAGGTTTTGGGGTGGTACCGGGTTGCTTGCGTGTTGGGCGAATGAAGGCTATAGGCTATGGTTGATGGAGGCTGAAACCCGAAACTCACCACCTATAGACCTGATGCACATCTGGGTTAGCACAGGCGTCCTGGACTATACCGGGAGCTAGGGGGGTCTGACTTGGCTGTCTTCGATGACAGGGATGCGACGGTACGGCACTCGTTCTTTGGGGGAACCACTTGCCAGGCTTGGGATGGTGACCGGCTAACCTTGCCGCTAGTGTGGGGGGTTCCTGCTCGTCTGTGGTGACCTCGTCGTATCTTGCCTTGTCTGGGCAGCTTCTGGCTGTGGTGTGGCTCACGCCGGCGAGTCCCTCCACAAGGGTTAGGCCCTTGGGACAGGATGTTGCCAGTCGTGTGGCTTACTGGTGAGAATCGATGAATGAAAGGAATGAGTGTTGATGTGTATGATGGAGTATGAACTGAAATTGTAATGGCTGGAATTGGAATCGAAGAGGTGTAATTTGTTAGTGGTTGCTCTTGGTACCTGTCCACGCTCAGTGACCCGAACTCTTTGATTTTTTTTTCTGCTAAGTATTTTAATCCGTAAGTGAAATTTACTAGGTAATTTTTTTTTAGGCAAGGGGGGATTTTGTAACGTTCGTTTGTTTACCTTCAGCTTGCGATAAGGTTATCGTTCGTGTTGATATTGAATTTGAGGTTGGGTCTCAGTGGTACCAATCGACGCTAAATAATTATTGTATTCGAAGGGCCGAATGACTGTTGGCAGTATTGTTGCATTATGACAGTCTGAAATTTAGTGAGTGCGTCGGTCAGGTGAAGTCGTCCATTTTGTGAACAGTCAACGAAGGGAGCATAGGTTAAAATGTATTTTCGGAACTCTAGTAGAATTATTGGAATCTTCTTAATTGGATATAGTTTCGAAAATCGGATTAAGAGTGAGAGTTATATTGGTTTGATTGGGAAGGATAACAGATAACCATCACTTGTCTCGAAAGAGGATATAAAAGCCTTTTGCAAATCCGAGTTGAACACGTGAACGATCTTGGCGGCTTGGTCAGAACATCGCTGTGTGCTTGCAGAATTATTTGGTGGAGGCACGGCCAGATTCGGTTTCGAAGCAAACGTGTGCAAGACAACCCCGAACATCAGGGGTTTTTGTGTGCCAGCACGATTTTTATATCAAGAGGAATAGAAGTTTTTGTGGCAGTCCGAAGTTTATGGTGGCAGGAGTTTTTGAGGCCAGCACGATTTTTTATATCAGGAAGAGTGTAACTGAGACATTCGAATATATACAAGGTGGTCCATAAGTAGCGCTGTGAGACAGCCAACGCAGTGTTACCGATCCCGAGTATATACAAGTTGGTCAGGAAGCAGCGCTGGGGGACATTCAGTCAAAAGTCGCAGACGGCGAGAACAAAGGGAAGGAGAACGGTATTGCGAGACCATCGAGGCAATAATACGTTCAGGCACAAGGAATAGCACGCAAGTTATAGAAAACATATCCCGAATCATCTTATACCTACTATATATATAACTTGAACATATATTGTTATCAATTATCTAGGTTATTGTTATTGGAAAGCGGAAATTGGGGCAAGATTTGTAGTAATCATATATGATCATAGAGGAGAAACGTGAATGCGCCTGAGCTCAAGCGACGCGTATTTGAATCCAAGAATAATATCTACGTACAATTTCCGCCACCCTTATTCAGGGTTTCAAATAGTTAAATTTTGCTGGATCTAAAGACCTGGGTTGTATGCTATTAGAATAAACTGTTTGTTATTAGCGTGAATATTCTTTTGGTGGATTTAGGAATTAGTACATTACGCAGGGGTATCTGGGAGACTTAAATTTACCTGGCGCCCATTTACTAGGTTCCCTTTTTAGGAATCCACTCCCATCTCCACTGGAGCTAGACCGCGGATCCCTGAGTTCTAATAGCTCCGATCTTAACCACTGCGACTTGGGAACAGTCGCATGTCGTTATACATAATCGGAAGTATTGTCGTATTTATGTAAATCTCTTCTCAATATTCCATATTGGGTCTTTGGACAATTCATAAAAACTAACGCGTGAATAGCAAGATCTTCTGTGGAATGGAAGTACCCGAGTCATCTATCACAAATGCATTTCTGCACCCTGTGTTAACTCAACTAAATTGTACAAGTCTAGATATATTCTTGATACATCTGTAATGGTATCGTCCTGGTGTATCTTCATCTGTATATTGACCTTGAATAATCTGTAAAATCGCATGTTTTTCTATCTTTTTCTTGGTTACGTATGTATGTAGGTTGTAGGTATATTCATCCTAAATCATCATCAAATTCGCATGTTCTTCCATCTTGTTCGTAGTGAATTCATATGAAGTACGACAAAAATGCATGAGTGTATACATATATCCATCTTGGCGCTTTACCGTATTTAATACGTAGAGCTAGAATGAACTGTATTTATGAAGATGTTGCGGGAGCATACACAATCACAGGTTTCAGGAACAGTAAGAGACTGAATGTAAAATGTCTTACCACTAGCTACTGATGTTGGACTTCTTGAATTTGCAGGCCTGGAGGGATCCCTCAAAGAAAGCTGGACACTTTCAAAATACTGGAAAACTTATCGTTCAAACTTCAATCGAAGTCAATTTATTATAATTCACTGTCTCTATTAGTTTATACACCTTCAAGCAATTGGTTCCAAAAAAATGCGGATTGAACCAGCGAAAAATATCAATAAGCGGGAATAAAAATCACTTTAATAATGATATTTATCAAAAATGCGGAAAACTCGATGCGAAAACTCAATGCGGAAAAAGCGGCGAAAATTCGATGTACTCTTGATCAATTTCTCAAGATGATTGTTCTTTTTATGCACAAAAAAACAGTTCATAACATGCGTGCATATTTCCAATAATTACACTGACATTTATATTCAGCAACTCACAATATGAAGATCTGCATTGTGTGTTGCAGACACAACATCCTCCGCCCGCGAAAAAGTGAAAAAAAATATAACGAAGGAAAACTATATATAAATGAGAAAAAAAAAAAATGAAATGGTTGCAAGCATCATAAAAAAAGAAATCATATATCCCTCTAGGATGGCAAAGGACATAATTTGACTACAGGTCTGTCGAGTACACCTTTAGCAGTCTTGACAGACGCAACTCGTGGTACATTATCCGTACCGGGATATAAGGCGATAATTCGCCCAATAGACCAGCGACATGGAGGGTTATTGTTGTCTTTAATCAATACCAGTGTTCCCATTTTTGGGGGGGCAGTATTGTTCAACCACTTAGAGCGTTGTTGCAACGTATGAAGGTACTCTTTGGACCACCTAGTCCAAAAACTCTGATGCAGCTTTTGTAGCAACTGCCAACGACTTAAACGATTTATGGGTAAATCGGTTAGATCAGGTACATGCAAACTGGAGAGAGGCTCCAGTGTGAGGAAATGACCAGGTGTCAACGCATTCACGTCGTCAGGATCGGATGAGAGCGAATTAAGAGGACGAGAGTTCAAAATGGACTCTACCAAACATAAAAGCGTCGAAAACTCTTCATAAGAGAGAAGTTGCTCGCCTAATACCCGTTTTAAATGGGTCTTAACGGATTTTACACCGGCTTCCCATAGTCCACCCATATGGGGTGCAGATGGTGGATTGAAATGCCACTGTATTTGTTCGCGAGATGCAGCATCACGCATAAAATTATTCATTTCACGATACGCACCTACAAAGTTTGTATCACAATCACTATATATGTGGTTGCATCGACCACGTCGCGAGATAAATCGTTGCAAAGCAGCCAAAAATATATCAGAAGACAAATCGGAGGCGAGCTCTAAGTGCAATGCTTTAGTGCTAAAACATACAAACAAACAAATGTACGCTTTGGTCGTTTTTATTCCACGATGTCTACTCATGGAGACGGAGTAAGGACCAGCGTAGTCGACACCTACATGGGAGAACGCCTTCAACTGAGTAATCCTGAAACGAGGAAGATCTGCCATCGGCGGCTGAAACGTGCGAGGATTAGACCGAAAGCAGCGCGTACATTTTGAAATACAAGAGAAAATAGCTCTCCTTGCAGATATTATCCAAAAGCGTTGGGCCAATATAAAATTTAATGTTCTTCGACCAGCGTGAAGATACTTCTCATGATAATAGCGGATAATTAAGGTAGTGAGAGGACTTTTACAGGGTAAAAGTAAAGGATGCTTTGCCTCGTAATTTAGTGAGGAATGCTTTAGCCTACCTCCAACCCTTAAAATACCGAAACCATCCACGAAAGTATTGAGGCGGCAAAGTGGTCTCGAAAAAATCTTTGAACGAAACTCCTTGAAAAATTCGAAGTTTTGTGTACTTTTGACCAGCGTCAACAGACCATCATTCAATTCTGATGAGGATAACCAACCAAGCCTTCGTTGAGACTTGGGATGGCTCAAATTGTGTTTGAAACGCAAAATAAAACAAGCTGTGCGGACAAGTTTGAAAAACGAAGATAATTTCTCAGTGAGAATATAGAATTCGTCTTTGGGCGGTTGCGTGATAAGAAAAGACAAAGGTTCGATTACCTCCTCCTCTTCATGATATTCAACAAGGTTAGGTAACTCCAACTCTTCCCATAAAACGGAAGGTCCGCGAAACCACAATTCGTTGCGCATAAACTCGATTGGCAAAAGCCCTCTAGACCCTGCATCTGCAGGATTATTTTTTGTGGGAATGTAACACCACTTTGCGTAAGGGATCTTGGATTTGATTAGGGAAACTCGATTGGCCACAAAAATTGGCCATTTATGCTGTTGACCCTGAATCCAACTAAGGACTATTTTGGAATCTGACCATGCAATCAAATTGGTGAATGAAATCTGACACTGTAACGTATTCTCAACGTATGATAAAAGTTTTGCTAATAGGGCGGCAGCGCATAATTCTAACCGAGGTATTGTAATTTTCTTTAAGGGAGCAACTTTTGTTTTAGAACACAAAAATTTGCAATATATTTGACGATCACCAAGAACACGAATATAAACGATGGCACAGTATCCCTTTTCTGACGCATCACAAAAGCCATGCAACTCATATTTAGCCTCAGACTTATCTACGAACAGCTTTCTGAGAATCTGAAGTTCTGATAATTGCGAGACTTCTGTCTTATATCTATCCATAAGCGAAATATTTCGACAGGAGGCTCATCATCCCAGCCTATCCCTGCGGCCCAAATACGTTGAATCAACACCTTTAGAGAAAATGTAACAGGTCCCAGAAAACCGATGGGATCATATATTCTAGCCAATTCTGATAGCAAATGGCGTTTTGTGCATCGCCGATCGATAAAACGTACAGAAAATCTAAATGAGTCCGCAGAGGGGCACCACTGCAATCCTAAAATGCGTAGTGAAGCATCCTCTTCAGTCGATTCAAAAAATTTCTCACTTAAGGAGAGATGCGATTTCGGAAGATCATCCAATATAGAAAGATTATTGGAAGAATATTTTCTTAACTCGAATCCACCCAATAACAACAGGTTAATTAATTGAGATTTTAATTCGCGTGCGTCTTCAATGGTCTTACAACCGCTTACGACATCGTCAATATATGTATCTCTATCAAGAGCTTGAACGGCGAGAGGAAAATATGTACCTTCATCCATTACTAATTGTTTTAATGTACGAAGGGCCAAAAAAGGAGCACTTGATATACCATAAGTAACCGTGCGCAATCTGAAATCTTGAATGTTCTCGTCCGGGGAAAACCTCCAAATAATGCGCTGATAGTCAAGGTGTGCAGGGCATACCTGGATCATCCTATACATTTGTTTGATATCCGCACATATAACGTATTCGTGGACTCTGAAGCGTAAAAGTATGGACAGAATGTCACTTTGAAGTTTTCGTCCAGTTAGCAAGTGATCATTTAGAGATAACTGCGAAGGGAATTTGCTAGACGCATTGAAAACAACCCTAATCTTTGAGGAAGTACCCTCACCCTTAAATACGCCATGGTGTGGCAAGTAATAAGAATGAGGAGGAACTATACAGCTGTCAACGGGTTCCATATGACCAGCTTCCAAATAGTCACGCATGAAATCCCGATAGAGAGTATATAGTTGAGGTTGCTTAAGTAAGCGCCGCTCAAGACTAAAAAAGCGAGAGACAGCCAGATCCCGATTTCCCGGAAATGTTGGCAAGGCGTCTCGAAAAGGCAGAGCTACAATATACCTCCCAGTATTGTCGCGTTTTTGGGACACCCTGTATATATTTTCGCACAAGTCATCATCGTGGCACGAAGTCTCAGGGTGTGAGGGTAAATCTTCAAGTTCCCAAAGTTTTTGAAGATCCTGATTCAATGTCTGATCGGGACAAGACACAAAAAATGAAAATTGTGATGCGTTTATTCGAGGAGTGATTTTACCCATAACAATATATCCGAATTTAGTATTTATGGCATCAAGTGTACCAATTTCTCCGTGAATTACTTCCCCTAGAGCAATCTTGGAGAAAACATCAGCGCCTAGCAGTAAATCTACATTTCCAGGCTCGTGAAAATGCGAATCAGCCAATTTCAAATTTAGTAAATGACAAAATGCTTTCGAAGAAACTTTACTTCTAGGCAATTCGTCGCTAATTTTATCTAAAATAACGGCGTCAGTAATCAAAACAGGCTCATATTGATTGACAGGTCGTATAGAAAGAGTAACACAACCATAATTTGAACTTGTTTCCAAAGAATTTAAACTCTGAATCTTTACCGCTATACGTTGTTTGGGTAGACCTAATATATTCGAAGCCCTTTTTGAAATAAATGACATCATAGATCCGCAATCGATTAGCGCGCGCATCACATGAAAGTTCCCATGACTATCACATACCTCAACTAAGGCTGTAGCCAACATGACAACGGTGGTTTCTCTAATAATACCTGTGGCAGAAATTATCGTATTAGGCGTAATATTTTCGGTACTAGTAGAGGGCTGATTTGAGGAATTGTTCGATCCAAGGTGCAAAAGAGTGTGATGCCTCAATTTGCACTCCCGGCAAGTATTAAGTGATTTACAATTGCGCAAACTATGAACCGAGCTCAGACAATTAAAACAAAGTCGAGAATTTTTGCAGAAAGTGTGACGCTCTTTCGGCGATTTCTTCAAAAAATTTGGGCACGCGAAAAGCTGGTGCGACTCTTTACACAGGCAACAAGTGATAACGCTGTCATTCTTTACGTTTGAAAAATGCGAGTTTATCTTTTTATTATGCGATGTAAACTTTTGAGGAGTAAGTCCTTTATTACTATCAGAAGCGGTAGAAGTTTTCAAAGATTCTATAGCGCAACAATATTTACTCAAAAATTCCATCACAGTTGAATACTGTGGGATATCAGAGGATCCATGTTCAAGTTCAAATCTCGTAATTAACGAATTATCCATGCGTTTAGACAACATCTGAACCAAAATGAAATCCCATTCTTCTACCGGAAATTTCATGTGTTTTAACGCTGCCAAATGTTCAGTAAAGGTATCAAGTAAATGACGTAAAGTACTCGCATTATTAGCATTAACTTTGACCAAACCTTCTAACGCCTCCCAATGAGCTTGAGCCCTCAAACGATTATTAGAATAACGTTGTACGAGCGAATCATAAGCAATCGTGTAATTATCACGAATCATGGGTAATATACGTACTAACGACAGGGGTTGACCTTCCAGAGATGAAATTAAATAATTAAATTTTTCAATTTCCGACAAACTTTGATTATCATGAACAAGTGCGTTAAACAAATCCAAAAATGTAGGGAACTTTGTAAAATCACCGCTAAATTTTCCTATCTTTATTTCAGGAAGTCTAATATTTGGCGAATGCGTCTGAGGAAACAGGCTTGGCTTTCTAGAGCTAGTATTGAACCCAGTCTCATCCGAGTCGAAAAGTTCGGAAAAAATAGTTTTTACAAGAAAGAAATCGTTTTGAAACTGAGATCGTACCATCTCCTCAGCTGTCATGTCTGAATTGTCGTCAGCTAATAATACGGTCAATATATTGTTATGCTGTTTAGTGAAATCTTCTCTGAGAATATCGATTTCTCCGAAACGACTTTTGAAAAGCGTATGTTTAGTTTTATCTGATTTAGCTTCAATGGCTAAGGCTTTCAATGTTTCCATTTCGGAAATGGAAATGCCTCTTGTTAGTTTGGCCTTTCTCATACGCGAATCAGCCATAATAACCAATGATCAGAACGAGAATGCGAATAAAACAATAAGGTATATTCCAACTAGGAGTGAAGGAGCGAGTTCAACCAATATGTGCGAAGAATATTCTAATGAATAATCCGATTTCCAACGTAAATTATTGAAAATATAACAATGTTTTGGCGTTAGGTTATATTTAGTCAGCGATCGGTGAAAAGTAACTAATTGGCAGAAGCGAAAAGCGGGCCAATCGGAGGCTGCGACAAAGTCACCTGACTAACACTATATAGTTTGCGAGAGCGCAAGTGGCGCTTGCGCTTTGCGTATTTCTAATAGTTTCAAAAGGAACTAACGGGATACAACATTCGACGATAAAAAAAAATACTTCAAAATGGAGATTAATGAAATGAAATGCCCGAAGGACCAAAAAATGTTGGCGCTTTACCGTATTTAATACGTAGAGCTAGAATGAACTGTATTTATAAAGATGTTGCGGGAGCATACACAATCACAGGTTTCAGGAACAGTAAGAGACTGAATGTAAAATGTCTTACCACTGGCTACTGATGTTGGACTTCTTGAATTTGCAGGCCAGGAGGGATCCCTCAAAGAAAGCTGGACACTTTCCAAATACTGGAAAACTTATCGTTCAAACTTCAATCGAAGTCAATTTATTATAATTCACTGTCTCTATCAGTTTATACACCTTCAAGCAATTGGTTCCAAAAAAATGCGGATTGAACCAGCGAAAAATATCAATAAGCGGGAATAAAAATCACTTTAACAATGATATTTATCAAAAATGCGGAAAACTCGATGCGAAAACTCAATGCGGAAAAAGCGGCGAAAATTCGATGTACTCTTGATCAATTTCTCAAGATGATTGTTCTTTTTATGCACAAAAAAACAGTTCATAACATGCGTGCTAACATCCAAACTATAAAACGAATACATGTCTTGATACTCCTCCGCAAAATTGACTGATTCATGACTGTATACGAAGATGTACGAATCTATACGAAGATACTCGAATGTCTACGAAAATACACAAATAAATATGACAAATTTTGATCCTGTGTTCTATTGAATTTCTATAAAGAATGTGTAGAGATTGTTATGATTGGACTTGGACTGATCTATTACGACCGTAGAATATCATGAATATATTACTTTGTCATTATTCAAAGCTGATATTGGAGTGCGTTCTGAGATTCATGAATGGATACATATTCAGTTATAAAGTGAATGGAAAACGTATATAAAAACAGATATAAAAATGTATATAGTGGATATATAATTGCATATAGTTGATGTAATAATGTCTATTGTGGATATATTAATGATTATAGTGGTACATAATGATGGATATAGTGAATATAATAACTACTCATGCTATCTCAACGAAATTTTGAATAAGTTTTTGTGTCGGTTATTCGCATATAACTACCGAGCATCAATTCAATCGGATCTTTAATTTTCGTGTTATAGTGACTATTTCACTCCTATCAAAATCTGATAACCCCAGGCCAGAGACATCTCATATTATCACGAAAACACCAACTGTCTTTGAATTATGATTGGTCTCACAACTTTGGTGTTTTTTCAACGGCTCATCCATGGATACGGACTGTTTGACAAATGATAAATATAAATTACGGACGTCAACATGAGTCATTTTGTTCGAGAAATAGTCTAATGAAATATCACTCGTGACTGAATTGATCTCATAAGTCTGTCTTTTATTTCTTAACTCAACTGAATTGCTTGGAGAAAACACCACTCGTCTTTTTCACGCTTTGGTTTATCGAAAACGGTTTAAGGAGAAAAACAGACCATACACCAACAATCTATTACGACCGTAGAATTTCATGAATATATTACTTTGTCATTATGCAAAGCTGATATGGAGTGCGTTCTGAGATTCATGAATGGATACATATTCAGTTATAAAGTGAATGGAAAACGTATATAAAAACAGATATAAAAATGTATATAGTGGATATATAATTGCATATATTTGATGTAATAATGTCTATTGTGGATATATTAATGATTATAGTGGTACATAATGATGGATATAGTGGATATAAAGAGTATTTAACACGTATACTTATCAGTCTCATTTTTATATATCAACAGTTGCATCAAAACTGATAAAAACTGTACATAAAGTGATTGCAAAACATATAAAGTAAGCTTGAGATGCTGCATGAAGAAATCTATCCTTCATAAAGTTAATGATAATTGCTACACCCTTGACGCATGTTTTCCCATCTTTTTCTTGGTTACGTATAAATGTAGGTTGTATATTCATCCTAAATCATCATCAAATTCGCATGTTCTTCCATCTTGTTCGTGATGAATTTATATGGAGTACGACAAAAATGCACAAGTGTATACATATATCCAAACTATAAAACGAATACATGTCTTGATACTCCCCAGCAAAATTGATTGATTCGTGACTGTATATGAAGATGTACGAATCTATACGAAGATACTCGAATATCTACGAAAATACACAAATAAATATGGCAAATTTTGTTCCTGTGTTCTATTGAATTTCTATAAAGAATTTGTATAGATTGTTATGATTGTGCTTGGACTGATCTATTACGACCGTAGAATTTCATGAATATATTACTTTGTCATTATGCAAAGCTGATATGGAGTGCGTTCTGAGATTCATGAATGGATACATATTCAGTTATAAAGTGAATGCAAAACGTATATAAAACAGCTATAAAAATGTATATAGTGGATATAAAGAGTATTTGATTTATACGGACACACACGAAAGGTATCCAACACAAAGTCTTCATAAAGGTATAATGATAATGGTTTGATATCAGTAATATAGTTGACGAGCTGTGCTTGCTGCATGCCAAAAAAATTCACTGTAGATACTTTTGGAAGAATACAATATTTGGCAACTTCGAATAGCTGGAGTTATTTATTAGGAAAAGTATTATGATCATATCTAAAAAACTGCTTTTTTAAAATAAAAAATGGCAACTAAACTCTAATTTTTCATTACAAATTATCTCAAATTTTTTAAGCATCGTTCATCAAAATAACTCGAAATTAAAGGAAATGAATAATGATCAACACTATCCATTTAGTCAAAAAAGACGCGCTAATAATTGTGAAAAGCTGATTTGTTAATAACTTGTTGCTGTTGAATCTCAATTTTGTTATGTACACAATAAATATTCTTCCTGTGTTCTATTGAATGTCTATAAAGAATGTGTTTGAGGTGCTGCATGTAGTGCTGTCACACTAACTGAGATCACTGTTTTTGCGGAGATTTTTTTTCCTTCCCTTTTGACTATTTACTCCTAGTATACAGTATATTGTATTATAAAGCCAATTGTAATGAGTAATGTTTTGAAAGAAATCATGATATAAAATATTAATTTCAAATTTGATACTGAGAATAATGAATCTCATGTTAGAATTCTTTATATTTTCAATCGTTGTATATTTAAAGGAATTCTATAAATTTTTATGATTGTGCTGGGAATATTGGTGTCTATTACGAGCGTAGAATTTCATGAATTTATTGCTCTGTATATACGAATAAAAGTTTACACAAATAAATGCGTCATGTTGTGTTTTTTAATACTTTAATTTTTTTCCACCACAATTTACATTTTATTCGGCTGATTTTGTATTAGTGGCAGAGGATCTGAAAAAAAAAAGAATATATATATAAATAATTGTTCAATTCAATTCAAATAAATCAATACGCCATATTTTTTATTACAAATAATCTCTTATTCATGCATAGTGCAATTACTCTCATATATTCTACTACCACCAACATTTCCTTATTAGGTCCTGATTTGAAAAAAATAATGTTCAGATTATTTTGATTGATTATAATTGTACCACACAAACTCACATATTCTCCAATTCGATATCCTGCTTCTTCTCTTCTTTTTCATCTACTTCACCATCCATCTCCTCGCTAAATTTTCTATCCTCAATATTATTTCTGATAATATCACCTGACTCATTATTTTTTGTACCTTCAACTGCAGCTCCACTATTTCCTCCTTCGTATGAGAAATACTCATATTCATCGAAAATGTTGTCTTCGTCATCTTCATCTTTATACCAGGGATCGATGTCTACGCCCTGATCCAAAAGCACTTCTATGATTCGATTTAATGAATTTTCCATCTATTAGAAAGAATAATGAAAGTTTTAGTACAAGAATATCTTTGCGAATTAAAAAAAAACTCTTACCTTTGTCGATGCGGTGGTTCAACAGACGTAGTACTCTGTTTTGTGGAGTGAGGTTTCTACTCAAATATATATACATGCTAAAATCCCTTCTGCTTTGGGTTATTTACGCTTGGAATTCTTCAAAAATATATAAGGGGTGTTACATATTACTGAAATATACCCAACTTATTTTTTCTGCACATTCTTATCTCTGTGAATGTTTTTGTCTGAATATTCGATACTATTCCATGCAATAAAATATTACATAAAATTGTCACGCAAATCACCCAATATCCAATACAATTGATCCCAACAATGCTTAGAAAAAAACACGCAAATGGTCATCTTATTTGGGAATACGGTCAAGTTCCCACTAAATTATTTCACTCGGGGCAAATAAATATGCCATTGCCTTTGTACCCATTATTGTTCGGTTGTCGTATCGTTAAATTATGATATTTAAAGAGGATACCTAACAGTAATTTGCTTTGGTTTATTTACGCTAGGAATCCTTCAAAAATATACAGGGTGTTTCCTAAACATGCGGCAAAAATTCAGGGGGTTGTTCCTTGGACTATTTTAAGCATGCTTTGTCCTTGGATGATTTTTGAAAAACCTCTTTGTTTCGAAGATACAGGGCGAACAACATTTTTCATATTTTTAAAATTAATAATAGTTTAAATAAAAATGCGTACCGCACTGTGTTTACTAAGTAGGTACAATTTATTTTTAAATTTGTTTAACAACATTCCAATTACTAAAAACGGCCAGTTTTTTGACTAAAAATTGATAAGTGCAGATGGTAAAGGAATACTGATTAAACACGGTTTTCATTTGAATTCGTTTTGTGATGTATTAGCAATTAACATTTTATCTTTGACTATTATGAATCGCTATACAAACGCCGAGATGACTGACATGCATTTCATTTATGGACTTGCTGATGGAAATTCATTAAAAGCTAGGAGGTTGTACATTGAACGATTTCCTGGGCGTAATATTCCTGACAGAAAATTGTTTCAAAATATTCATCAACGTCTGCATGAAACAGGCGCATTGAAAAAAATGGGGGGACCAGGAAAACCAAACACAGTAAGAACGGTGGAACTGGAAGAGAATGTGCTGGACATGATCGAAGAAGACCCTAGTACTTCTACTCGAAAAATTTCCAATACTTTGAATGTGAGTAATAAGACTGTTTGGAAAATTCTTAAAGACAATTTGTTATACCCATACCATATGCAACGCGTTCAGGCACTTATTCCTACTGATTTTCCCCCACGTATTGCATTTTGTCAATGGCTTTTAACCACATTAGTTCAAATTCCTCAATTACTGACGCTGATTCTTTTTACCGATGAAGTGAATTTCTCAAGAAATGCAATAAGAAATTTTCAAAACAACCATGTATGGGCCGACGAAAATCCACATGAGGTAATTGAAGATCGTTTTCAACATCAGTTCTCATTGAATGTTTGGGTTGGTATTGTGGGTGACTGCCTAATAGGGCCGATATTTTTACCAGAAAGACTTACCGGGGACGTGTATCGCAACTTTTTAGAACAAACGTTACCTCTGTTTTTGGAGGATGTACCATTGGCAATAAGACATGCAATGTGGTTTATGCACGATGGTGCACCAGCGCATTTTAGTTTGGTTGCTCGTGAGTTTTTAACATTAACATACGGAGATCGCTGGATTGGAAGAGGTGGACCTCATTTATGGCCTGCTCGTTCCCCGGACTTAAACCCCTTAGATTATTTCCTATGGGGCCATCTAAATTCATTAGTTTATACCACTCCAGTAGAAAATGTGGAAGACTTGCGAAATCGGATCATTGCTGGGTGTAACTTAATAAGAAATGATCCTGGTGTTTTTGAAAGGGTTCGGCAGTCAATGAGGAGAAGATTGGATGCTTGTATGCTGGGTAGAGGTGGTCATTTTCAACAGTTTTTGTAGGTTGAGTTGAATTTTCATGTAATTTTTCATAATAAAATGTTATTATCCAAAATTTTGTTTCCCCTATATCTTCGAAACAAATAGGTTTTTCAAAAATCATCAAAGGACAAAATATTCTTAGAATAGTCCAAGGAACAACCCCCTGAATTTTTGCCGCATGTTTAGGAAACACCCTGTATAATGGCTGTTACATATTACTGAAATATACCCAACCTATTTTTTCTGCGCATTCTTATCTCTGTGAATGTTTTTGTCTGAATATTCGATACTATTCCATGCAATAAAATATTACATAAAATTGTCACGCAAATCACCCAATATCCAATACAATTGATTCCCAACAATGCTTAGAAAAAAAAAACCCGCAAAGGGTTCTCTTATTGGGGGATACGGTGAAGATCGCCACTTAATTATTTCACTCAGGGGCAAATAAATATGTCATTGCCTTTGTACCCATGTCCGACTATCGCATCGTTGAATTCGAAGAAGATACCTAACTGTAAGTTGCTTTGGGGGGCTCGCACTCATTTCTATAATTAACATTTCTTCTGGTTATTGGGCAATAAATATGACAAAACCATTGGCTACAATACAGTATCTGAAAAAATAAGATTTATTTTTGAAAAATACAATACGTCAAATCCGTCTCAATGTGAACAAAATCAAAAATTATAGTCCTTGTGAATCGAAGATTTTTATTTTATCATAATATCCTCTAATACGTTTGTGCTTTTTTGCGTAAATAGGATTCATTTTCATCCAAATATTGTGAATATTGATGACAATACAATCAGTACAAATGAACAATCTTTCATGTAATTTTTCCAGATAGTAAGAATACAAAATTTCACATTTAGCATATTTTGTCTCAGTGCCAAGCAAATATTCAAATTTTTGAACTAAAATATATTCCGAAATGTCGAGTACCCAAAGTTTTTTTTTTTTCGAAAACAATTGTGCTTACGTTGAAATGCCTGAAAATATGTCTCATATGCTCTGTTAAAGTATCCATAATACATCGAAAATGGTATTTATTCATACAACCACCCAATACATTTGTTGTTATGTTAGCTTGCTGCCAAATCAAAAGTCTACAACCTACAATGCATTTAGGATAGCTTGATAAGCTTGTCACAAGTAGTTCTCGTTGTAATTGATTGCAAATTCATATGAGCTGAAGCATTGAAATGGAAAACTGGTTGGCTTTTCTCGATATCCTCAAGCATGGTACCTAGCATTTTGCAATCTGATCAATGAATTGAATTTTTCAACCGATGATTTCATGAACAAGTCATTAAAAAGCATTATTATAATATACAGGGTGTTTCCTAAACATGCGGCAAAAATTCAGGGGGTTGTTCCTTGGACTATTCTAAGAATATTTTGTCCTTTGATGATTTTTGAAAAACCTATTTGTTTCGAAGATATAGGGGAAACAAAATTTTGGATAATAACATTTTATTATGAAAAATTACATGAAAATTCAACTCAACCTACAAAAACTGTTGAAAATGACCACCTCTACCCAGCATACAAGCATCCAATCTTCTCCTCATTGACTGCCGAACCCTTTCAAAAACACCAGGATCATTTCTTATTAAGTTACACCCAGCAATGATCCGATTTCGCAAGTCTTCCACATTTTCTACTGGAGTGGTATAAACTAATGATTTTAGATGGCCCCATAGGAAATAATCTAAGGGGTTTAAGTCCGGGGAACGAGCAGGCCATAAATGAGGTCCACCTCTTCCAATCCAGCGATCTCCGTATGTTAATGTTAAAAACTCACGAGCAACCAAACTAAAATGCGATGGTGCACCATCGTGCATAAACCACATTGCATGTCTTATTGCCAATGGTACATCCTCCAAAAACAGAGGTAACGTTTGTTCTAAAAAGTTGCGATACACGTCCCCGGTAAGTCTTTCTGGTAAAAATATCGGCCCTATTAGGCAGTCACCCACAATACCAACCCAAACATTCAATGAGAACTGATGTTGAAAACGATCTTCAATTACCTCATGTGGATTTTCGTCGGCCCATACATGGTTGTTATGAAAATTTCTTATTGCATTTCTTGAGAAATTCGCTTCATCGGTAAAAAGAATCAGCGTCAGTAATTGAGGAATTTGAACTAATGTGGTTAAAAGCCATTGACAAAATGCAATACGTGGGGGAAAATCAGTAGGAATAAGTGCCTGAACGCGTTGCATATGGTATGGGTATAACAAATTGTCTTTAAGAATTTTCCAAACAGTCTTATTACTCACATTCAAAGTATTGGAAATTTTTCGAGTAGAAGTACTAGGGTCTTCTTCGATCATGTCCAGCACATTCTCTTCCAGTTCCACCGTTCTTACTGTGTTTGGTTTTCCTGGTCCCCCCATTTTTTTCAATGCGCCTGTTTCATGCAGACGTTGATGAATATTTTGAAACAATTTTCTGTCAGGAATATTACGCCCAGGAAATCGTTCAATGTACAACCTCCTAGCTTTTAATGAATTTCCATCAACAAGTCCATAAATGAAATGCATGTCAGTCATCTCGGCGTTTGTATAGCGATTCATAATAGTCAAAGATAAAATGTTAATTGCTAATACATCACAAAACGAATTCAAATGAAAACCGTGTTTAATCTGTATTCCTTTACCATCTGCACTTATCAATTTTTAGTCAAAAAACTGGCCGTTTTTAGTAATTGGAATGTTGTTAAACAAATTTAAAAATAAATTGTACCTACTTAGTAAACACAGTGCGGTACGCATTTTTATTTAAACTATTATTAATTTTAAAAATATGAAAAATGTTGTTCGCCCTGTATCTTCGAAACAAAGAGGTTTTTCAAAAATCATCCAAGGACAAAACATGTTTAAAATAGTCCAAGGAACAACCCCCTGAATTTTTGCCGTATGTTTAGGAAACACCCTGTATATAGTGATATGATAGCTGCAATAGTGAAGGGGGTCATAAAAACGTTGAAAGAGGTGCTTTACAAAAAATTCAGTGGAACATATCGATTGATCCTTCAAGATGTAGTTAAATGATTATAATAATAAAAAACAATGAACTATTGGCATGAAACCCCGTGACGTTAATACAAAGAACGACATAGATAAATTAGCATTCAGTCACATAAAAATAGCATGACCTCATAAATTTCATAAGAATTGTACGTAAATTTAGACACGTTTTCACAAAAGGGTATCAATGGACTACTAAACTATTTAAAATCACAAAAGTCCAACTTACCTACTCAGTGAGTTACCTACTTTACCGGTAGACTGATAAGTGGTGCTTTCTATCAAGAAGAATTGCAAAAAACAGAGCAGCATGATGTTTATTTGGTTGAAAAAGTATTGCGTGGAGAGCAGTTATAATTTTCCAATCATCTAGAGATGCTGAGAAATCTACATATATTCATGTGAAAAGAACCATTTTTGCTGAAATCGAGCTTAGAAATCTTCATAGGAATTTACACATAAAAATCACCGAAATTGAGTCTGAATCCGTGCAGTCTCCTTTGGGAAAAGCTTATTCGTTAATAACTGTTGCCCTTGAAAATAAAGAATTTGAATAAAAACTTTCGGCTATTTCACTCCGGTTCATTAGGATGTTTCAAATCCGTACACCCAGCTTGCTGACAAACACGCTTTCCATCAATTTTACTCGTTATGACAACAAATTTTCAAAACCACACAGTCATCCCCCAAAATTATATTTCTCGACCGCGTAAACCAAAAGATTCACAAATAATCCATGTATTCCCTTTCAAATAAACGATAAATGCCTACCCAATAATAATCCGAAAAAAAGGATCTCGTACCTGTGACTCATACCAACAGCATCAAACTTCATATGACAATTTCATTTTACTATTAGAATAACCTGAAAGTCCCTGAGAGCGGTACGAGTCCCAATTAACAATCCAACTCCAATACAGGAGAATGGACAATGCGCTCAAAAGTTCCAGACTTCACGTTATTGCTTCACAATGGGTCTGCTGAAAATCACGAGATAAATTGTTTTACAAAACACTAGAATCCCTTATATTCTCGTCTGCGTAAACCTGAAGATTCACAGATAATCCATGGTATTCCCTTTCATATAAACGATAAATGCCTCCCTAATAATAATTCGAAAAAAGGATCAAGTACCTCATGCATCAAACTTCATATGACAATATCATTTTACTATTAGGATAGCCTGAAAGTCCCTGAGAGCGATACGAGTCCCAATTAACAATCCAATTCCAATACAGGTGAATGGACAATGCGCGCAAAAGCTCCTGACTTCACGTCAGTGCTTCACAATGGGTCTGCTGAAAATCACAAAACCACACAATCATCCCCCAAAGTCTGCGTAAACCAAAAGATTCACAAATAATCCATGGTATTCCCTTTCATATAAACGATAAATGCCTCCCCAAAAATAATTAGAAAAAAGGACCTAGTACTTCATGCATCAAACTTCATATGACGGATAGAATAATTCCAATCGCCTCATATTAATTACCTGAAAAAGGCCCCCTGAGACGCACATTACGAAGGGTCATATACCTGCGATTGATGTGGGACCAAAAAGGTACCTCTTAAGGTTAGTGCCTGTGGCTGATCGGTTAACACACCGGTCTCATAGTAAAATATTCAGTGTTCGAATCCCGTCGTCTCCGAGAACTTTTTCATAAAATTCTACGTCCCAAAAGCTTCCGAAAAATTCCGTCCACCAAGATGGCGCTGTGATAGTTTCAACTGTCATGGCGTCAATCATCATTCTAACCGCGAAAAAAAAATAGTTGAGGTTCGGATCACCTGGTGCTCCAGAACCCGCCTAGCACTTACTACTGAGGATTGAATGCTTAAGAGTCCTTTTCCTGCTTTTCTTCCATATATTGATATATTACTTCAAAAATATTGAAATCAAAAGTAATGTTTTGAGGTGTTTAGTTATGCCAACAGGGATTTGTGACATTAATTTTTTTTCCCGAATAGAATAGAAGCAAAGCTGAAATAATCTACAAAAATGGTACCGATTGTTAAAAAAGTGGACATAAAAAAAAATTTGACAAGAGGTGCGGTGGAAAATCACAGTGACACCTACAGGATTAATCAGTTCTATCAGTAAAGCCTATGGTGGACGAGCTTCTGATATTGAGAATTTTATGTTTTACGTATTTCCACAAGCGTTTGTTCACTTTCACATAAAAGGATAATGTATCGTCAATTAAATTTCTTATATTAATTATTTTAATGTTTTAATTATTGTAATGTCTTTATTTTAATACATTCTCTACGAAGACTGGCTTCGCTTTTTGACATCAGCATTAAAAATCACAATGGTACGCGCGCACGCCCACAATTAACCAGCGTGCGCACAATCAAACAAACATTACTCAATATATCACATCATTTCTCCACTAAAAAAATTAAACAATACAGTACTTAAAAATTCCAATAATAGGTAAATTCACAATTCAAAATTATATAGTATTTCAAAATTAATTATTCAGTAAATCTTTACTAAACCAATTACAAATAAATTAAATGATATTTTCTCAGTACTCAATACAATTCAAAAATACAAAATTATTGCCTATCCAAAATTCTCTTCGACCTTCTCAAAACAGGTGATAGCTCGTTATTATCTGATAATATGGCACTGTTAGGAGAGTCGTTTTTTCCGGAAATAGGTGAATTACATGCCATAAATTCACCTGGCTTCCCTGCCCCAGCCATATCTTCATTTCCTTCAATTGGAATATGAGGAATCTTAAATCTAGTTTCAAACTTCCTAATTTGATTCAAGTGTCTTTTCCAAGTTTTGTCTAAACCCATAACTTCAACCAGATACGAACACTGACCAATTTTTTTGACAATTTTACCCTTGATATAAGATGGATGATTTACATTTCTGTAATCTTTAACAAGAACAGTTTCTCCTAAAACAAAAGATACTTTATCTTTTCCACCTTTATATTTAGTTTGCAGTTTCTGCAAGCCTTCAACCCTCTTGCGAACGTTAAGTCCATCAGGTGGCAAATTATTTCTCACGTTACCCACAGTAGTAGGCAAAAGGACTGAAAACCTTGTTCGTAACTGTCTACCGAACATTAAAGTCGCCGGGCTTACTCCAGTTGTGAGATGCGGTGTATTACGGTAGTCAAAAAGAAATCTGCTTAATATCAAATTAGTATCTATGGAATGGCAAGCTTGCAGAGATCTTTTTAATGCATTTTTTAACGTTTTAACCGAGTTTTCTGCTGCTCCATTGGAGGAGGGAGAGTATGGAGGGCTAGTAAGATGCTTTATGTTATTTCTAGACAGAAATGTTTCAAATTCATCGGACACTAAAGAACTACCGTTATCAGATACAAATGTGGTTGGCAGGCCAAACCGTGCAAACAAACATCTCAAAACTTTAATAGTAGAATGTGAGTTAATACTTGACATCTCAAAAGCTTCAAGCCATTTTGAAAACGCATCCAAGACAACAAAATAATTCCGCCCTTTAAAATCAAAAAAATCCACATGAATTCTCTCCCAAGGTCCTTCTGGCCAGGGCCAAGGAACTATTTTCGCTTTAGGAGGATTGTTTGAATGGAACAAACATGATTCGCAAGAAGCAACTATATTTTCAATTTTTGTATCTAGCTTTGGGAACCAAATATAGCTTCGTGCTAGGCTCTTCATTTTGACTATACCCATATGGGTGCGGTGTAACTCTTTTAACACAGACTCTTGCAAAACCGATGGAATTACTATTCTGTGATTCCAGAAGATGCAATCATCTTTTACGAAGAATTCATATCGTTTAACAAAAAATGGCATTAAATCCTCATCCTTTACTTTTCGAGGCCAACCTTGACAAATGAAATATTTAACTTTTTCTAGCAAATCATCAGCCAAGGTAGCTTTTCTGACAGTATCAAAGCATAATCTTATATTTGCACTGGAATTAACAAAATTGCAAAAGTTGAAGTCGACTTCTTTATCCGATATATGATCATTACAATTTTTCAACGGTAATCTAGACAACCAATCCGCTGAATTTTTGCGACTTTCTACATATTGTATATCATATTGATAACTGGATAAGATGATAGCCCAACGCCGCAAACGATTGGCCGAAAACTGGGGAATAGCCTTATTGAGATTGAAAATCGTGACAAGAGGGCGCATATCTGTTACAAGAGTGAACTTCTTATTATATAAATATTGTGTGAATTTCAAGACACCAAAAATTATTGCTAATCCTTCCTTCTCGATTTGGGAATAATTACGTTCAGATTTGGACAATGTTCTTGATGCAAATGCAATTGGTCTTTCGTCAAAATTAGAAAAGGGTTAAAATGCACAAGGACTTGTGGGGATACCAAAATTTCTTTTATTCTCCTGAACGCATTCTCACAATCATCGTTCCATGACCAAGATTCATTTTTACGCAGTAATTTATATAATGGACTCAGAATACTTGACATGTTTTTAACAAATCTGCCGTAAAAATTCACACTACCAATGAATGCTTGCACTTCTTTGACATTGGAAGGCCTTGGCGCATTTTCTATAGCTACAGTTTTACCCTTCGAAGGATGTAGGCCTTCCTCATCAATAATAAACCCCAAATATTCTACACTTTTGGCAAAAAAAACACATTTTCCGAAATTCAATTTTAAACCAGCATTTTTCAAAATTAATAAAACCCTTTCCAAATTTTTCAAATGAATATTTCTATCTTTTCCTGTCACCAAAATATCGTCTTGAAAAACCGCGCAACCCTCGATCCCGGTAAACAATGCATCCATTATTTTTTGGAATTTAGCTGGAGCACAAGCCACTCCGAATGCTAATCTGTTAAATTTGAAAAGTCCTAAATGAGTTGAGACAGTTAATAACATCTTACTATCCTCATCTAACCCTATCTGTTGGAAAGCTTGTGACAGGTCCATTGTAAAAAATAAAATATTTACTAGTAGGTTGAAGGTTGAAATTAGAAAAATATTGTTTGTAAACCTTAAATGATAAACACGAAACAGAACTACCCGTATCTACTTGAAAAGATAAACAAATATTTTCTACAAAAATTTTGCAGGTAAACGAATCTTCGAAATTCTTAGTAGTCTGTTTCATATCGAATGTGTTAGCTATATTAAAAATGCCAAAATCTTCATCTGCTTTGTTTAAATTTTCGGAATCTGAATCGACTATAAATTGATGCCTCTTGAATTGATTACTATTAGCTTCCTGCTTACATACTTTTGCCAAGTGGCCAATTTTCTTGCATAAATTACATGTGTGAAATTTATAATAACACTTATCTTTATGGTGATTCTTCTTTCCGCAAATATCACAAGTGACGTCGTGGCGATGTTGACTAGAGTGGGGATTAGAGCGCTGTGTGCTACTTCTTTGCGCATGTACTTGCGCACTGCCTTCGCTTCTCCCCCACCGTGATTGTTCGACATGCTGGACCTGGGTCTGCGAAGTTTCTCGATGCCCTCTGGAAACCCCTCGGATATGATGAATTGGTTCTGTTTTCACTATAAAATCATGAATTTCCCTGGCTGCCATTTTGTTCGCCGCAATCATCACCAATTTTTCGAACTCTACATGAACTTCTTCTTCCATCATTCGATCCAGAATTGATCCCTTTTCAAATCCAAATATAAATCTTTCTCTTAAGCAGATTTTTAACTCACTGCCAAATTCACAACCAACTGCAAGTCCTCGTAGCCGGGCTGCCCATTCACTTGCTTATTATGTGGGTTCTTTGTATGCGTTGTAAAACTTATAACGCGCCGCTAATGGACTTTGTTGAGGTTTGAAATATGTGTCGAATACATGGATAAGGTGCTGATACGTTTTCTCCTCAGGTTTATTTGGACTCACTAGATCGAAAATCAGTTGATAAGAATCTTCACCCAATGCATTCAACAAAACAGCACGCATTTTTTCAGCACCGGTTTCCATTTTCATTTCATTCGCTGCGAAATAATTCGATAATCTTGCCTTGAAAATGGTCCAGTCCGAGTTTTTCAGAATAAATTCTCGCAGATGGCCGACATATTCCGACATCTTGCACTGCGTTATTCACAAATCGGTTCGAAAAGAAAATACGAATACCTCGTCGCCAATATGTAATGTCTTTATTTTAATACATTCTCTACGAAGACTGGCTTCGCTTTTTGACATCAGCATTAAAAATCACAATGGTACGCGCGCACGCCCACAATTAACCAGCGTGCGCACAATCAAACAAACATTACTCAATATATCACAGTTCAAGGTTACCTGTCGATGGCTTAGAGTTCACACCGGCTAACTGTATTTTACGAAAATATCAATTTCTAAGTTAGTGCCGGCTATAAATCCGTGTAGAATGAGAATTATTTTTCTCGATCAAACTGTGCTATATTATTTGTTTCTATGTAGAACAAGTACCAACAAAATTCTGAAATTAAATTAAATCAAATCAAAATAATTATTTTGATTTCCTGAAAAGTTTTTTCATTTTGCGTTTAGCAGGTTTATGAATGAAGCCATCGATTTTCATTTAAAAAAAATTAATCATGTTCTTGTGACTTTAAATCTCTTTTATACTGTAAATGTTTTGCAGTGGCTGTTGGGATTCTTTATGAAAAATCCACAGATACCGAAATCATTACCAGAATCTGAATGTGATTGGACAACTCAAAAACATGGGCTGAACGAAATAAGACGTGATTTCAAGAGTTTCCTTGTTTTCTGAGATTATTGGAGTTCCCTTCAGTTCAATTTCTTGACAGAAGAAATTTTGTAGTAACATTTACGATCACTTGTTATCTATAAGAAAGATTCTTTGGGGTTGAAATAGGAATTAATTTCGGGGGGGGGGGGGGGTTTGGGGGTGTAAGGGTCACTTTCTGCAGTATTTTTTTAAGTGTAAAAATAACATTTCCTGGCTACGCCCTTGATATATATGATCAACACGACAAATTCTTGATATAAATTTTCTACATTGAGAGTTTTTCAAGAATTCAACTGCTTTGTAAATAATGCCATTACTTTAACATTTTTTAGTTTTAGTTCTCCTGCCCTGCTAATTGTGCCAAAAATATGTGAAGAAAAAATCCCTTAGTGAAAGTGTATCGATTTTGAAGTGTAATCAAGAAATTTTCATTCCTGACATTGCCTGACAATCCTGGAGAAGAAAAGGTTTAAAAAAGAAGAACGGGAAAGATCTTTAGTAAACCAATCCGAACTCTAACTTTATATTGATTTTTCTAATATATAATAATGAAGAAACCGCTCCATAACATTCCAGTTGACTGTTATTTAATATATCTAGCAAATATTAATGATAATAATAATGCGCTATAATGGTAGAGTTCATGTAAAAACATATGATTTCATGTGTAATAAATACTTTAGTAAATAAATATTGCTTAAATCTTTCCGGAATATTATATGAACTCATTCAGCTCCAATTTTTCCCGAGTATGCTCCTGTTATTTCTTACAAATCTTGCAAAAATATTTCACAGAAGATTTCAGAGTCTCATTCACAAGACCATTGAAGTATTGAAAAAAATTCCCCCACTATTTGATGGAAACTTTCTCTATATGATTTCAAATACATTGCAGGAATATATTTCAGTATCTCTCCCAGGAATATTGCAAAAGTCTTTATTCAAAATTTCATTCACTTCCATAACTTATATATATTTCACTGCCTTTTTCACCCAATTCTTACAATATCACTAAAATCTTTAGAAAATATATCAATCAATACTTATTGAAATATTGCAAAAATATGTAAAATCCTTTTCATGAAATATTTCAATGTGAGTTTTAGGTGGACCGCATTTCATAAGTATTTCTGTTAGGACTTATGAAATATTTCAAATCTTGCTTTCATATATTTCATAAATATTTAAAATATAGTCAATGATGTGTTGGAAGGAGAGTCAGTTGTGTTCTTTGTCAACTTTTGTACTCTATCGTTATGACATCTTAGAGGTGACAACGTTTTGACTTGTTTCTTTGCTTGTTGGACTCAGGAGACTTCAGGGATCAACATATCATAAAATTGATTTGAGGTCACTACGCACCCCATTTCTATACAGTACAATCTTTTAGTTGGAGAGTATATCACGGGCGCTAGTGTGCCGAGCTGTATACGAAGGAAACACTCTAGGATACGCGCCAAGCGTAGTGGCCTCCAGAAATGGCAACGTTGGTTTTCACGCGCTCTCAGTTTCACTCATTGGTAAAATCAGGCTAGCGGTTTCGGAGTTATAGCCATTTGAATTATCGCTTTTCCAAGTTGAAAAATACTGATCTGATAAATTTGAAACTGTGTTGTTATTCAGAAGAAATATAATAAAACACTGACGTGAAATTAGTACTCCCCGACACGCTTGTTCACTTTGACAAATTTGAATGGAGTGCTAGCTCAATGAATAGAGCTTTTGTCTCGCAACTGGAGGTGCCAAGTTCAATCCCGTGGCCAGGAGTGACATTCAGTAGTGGCTACCATTCACTCTTGGTTAAAGAATCAACAGTGTTGTTCCTTAGGTGGCGCAAGCACAGACTATCAAAGCATGCATAGAATACAACTGATGATAACTAAAATAATATAATCATAATCATTTCATTAACAAGCACGCCAAAATAGATTGACTTCACTATGGAAAAGGTAATAAAGTAAGGTCAGTCTGCTTTGACACGCTTGATAGTGACATGATTATGATTATAGGATTTCACTGAGACAGGTTGGTCTTCCCTCAGAAATTCCTAGGGCGTTTTTCGAATTAGGAGAATCAGTTGCGTTCGGTGTATGCTTTATTATTGTATTCTTACGCCTGAGCCACGTGATTAAACCCGGGACCTATGGTTCCGAGTCAAACTCTCTACTAACTGAGCTATAGAAGCACGCATCATTAAATTAAAATTAGTCAACGTGAGTAAGTGCCGTAGAGTACTGACTTCACACCAATGCTTTTTCATATTTTTTTCCGAATCATTCGATCCAACTGAAACTGAGCACCAGTTTGTAGAAGTACGACCTGAATATGCAGTTTTGTATATATCGGGAACTAGGGAGAGAGAAAAAAAATTAGAAAGTTTTGTTAACATATTATAACTAGAAACTTACTTTTGTGATCAAAATGAAACTCAGTAGTTAGTAGTACAGATCCACCAAAAGATTATTAATAAAAAAAACCTATTAAAAATAATCACTTCGTGAGTGATAGACGAGTGTTTAAAGCACTAGCATTCAACTGGGTATATTCTGCTAAGTGCTTGTTACATGCCCAATGAGGTGCGCAATTTTTGATTTGTTGGCGTGCTCGTTCCTCGGATTAATCAGAATGATTAATAAAATATCCACGGTCAAATAAAGCACGATCACTCTCGATCGAAATGAGTTATAGGGTCCACTTTTGCAGAGTAGGTTTGGGGCATAAATATCTCTATTAGTATCATTAGTTGGTGAAATTCATTGAATATTTTCGGAATTATAACCATCTGAAATTTAGTTTTTCCAATAATTCAAATTATAGTGATCTGATCATAAAGCATAAAGAAAAAAAATATTAGAAATCGCTTATGTGAGGTCAGTCTTATTTAGCGCACTTGTTTAGGACATCATTCAATTCTGATTTGTCAACATGAACAACCGCGCAAAAGCACACCTACCTTACGTAATTGTTTTTTTTGAATTTTTTCATATATAGCACAATCACGGAAAGAGGAAAGTCCACAAGAAAAATGATTTCTTCAATTGGCTCTCTTGGAGAACGCACAGGAATTTCAATACAGGCTTATTTCTCGCTTGGTTTGTATTAGATTTGAACGCTCTAATATATCTTATTCTATAAAAATGAAAATCATTCGGATGAAATTGTTCGTCATGTTGCGTAAATAATATATGGAATATAAATAATTGGAAAATCATGGACGTGAAGTCTCGGGAAATATTCATGAATTACAAAAAATAGTCTCACAAATATATGCACATTTTTCCCTCATAGAATATTTCTGCCCGAAATTCGGGGACTTATTAAGAATATTCAATAATAGAAATACAAAACCTATTGAATGTAACGGTATTTTCAAAAGAGGAATACGTCGCTTATTCTAGTGATCCAAATAAATGATAGATTTTATTTTTCGTTCATACTATTGATGTGATTTGAAGATGTGTGTACCTATTCGTAAGCTTTCAAAATTCGAAAATATTCATCAATGCTTTTTGAATGGAAAACAAATGAATTTCGAATAAATTCAGTTCTCCGATTTTTCCAGATAGAATTTTGGCTTGGAAGGCCATAGTCCATAAACCAAATCGTCTGATGACTGCTCGCTCAGTGGATAGAGTGAACAGGAGATCTAGTCAAACGCTAATGGTCACCACTCACTATCTGGTCAAATATGGAGAGTGCTGTGCCTAAGCTGGCGTGAGGATACAATAACAAAACCAGCACAGAACACGACTGATTATCCTATCTCGTGCAAGCTCTGTGAGTCGAACTCAATGGTTTGAGACCATTTTCGATAAAAAAAACTAAAAATTCAGGCATTGTGACAAAATTATAGTACGCTGTTCCTTGCGAAACACACGCACAAGAGGAAGGTTTACGGTCAGGGGACCCTCCTTATTAACGAAGTTGCTTACGCCCATTCTACAAATCCGATTATAATTCAATGAAGATCATTCAAATAATGTTATTTATGAATTCGCCATGAAAAATAGGACACAAAAGATTCATATGTTTACTCAGTATCAGACCCCCATGACCTGCCCTCGGAATTCACTTCCATCCTAGCACAAGCAATACAAAAAATAGCCAGTGCACTAATGCGCATGCGCAGTTTACTTGTCACTGACAGTGCTCTCTTTCATGCTGCCGGCCCGCATAACCGCGAACAAACCGCTTGCTCATGCACAGAACGAAGATTACCCGAAATGGGTACCATGAATTCAAAAATTGGCCCAAGGGGCACTGCAAATCGGAAAGAACACTATCGCTCTGAAACTGACGTGCAAGCGCGCGCACATAATAACCTTTCCCCTCAAAAACTCAGAATATTGGTTCAGCACCGGACCCATGACCGCTAGATGTAGAGCACTACCAATCTAACTTGTACAACCTAAAAACAGTAAATTGTCCTCTGCGCATAAGGGGTCCATTCGTTACTGCCTTATCAAAATCACACTTCACACAAAACTCGAATTCTCCAGCACAGACAGTCCAGGAGATATTGCAACTTTAATCCACGAATGTGCGGACCTCTCGAGGAGATTCTATAGAGGAATATAATCCTGCAGCTCAAAATACCACTCCTCCCAGAAGAAGACTCCAGTAGTTTTCTCATTTCTCTATTCTCTATGTCTCTCTATTCATGCGCAGATCGAAAAATGTCCAAAAGGGACAGCGTAAAATTCAAAATTAGCCCAAGGACCACGTTATGAACACTTCATCTCAGAAACTACGCTATTTTCTCGAAACAGGCTTGCACACACATAGTTGACATGAGGAAGTAATAATGCCCTCCAGTCCCTCCCTTACCGCTCAACATTCAGTCAAATTTTGAAACAAAATTTTAAATTCCTCACATCGCTCATCCACTTATTCAATATCAACCATTCTTTCACTTTTCAGTCCGTGTAAGAAACGACGGAAATATTAAGTTTCTTCAAAACCATCCTGTTCATATGCAGAACTCCCAAAGTAAGATTTTACAACTTTTCATTGAAATACAATTCCACACACCATTCATCCCCTTTTTGAATCGTTTCTGTAGTTACGCTTTTTCGATCACTTCCGTATATACTAGGGATCGGAATTTTATGTCATGCAAAAATTTCGACTATTCAAATATTTGTATTTGTTCACCAACAAAAATATGAAATTTAGAATAGTCAGACTAATCAGATAGATCTAGTGCGTAGTATCGGAGATATTAAAAAAAAATTAAAAATTCGTTCAAGCCCTGTGGACAGGAGCTTTGGCGCTCTTGTTCAAACTTTGACAAATCATATATCTGAAATTATTGGTCTCTGGGAATGATATAAATGGATTCTTACGATAGACCTGCATCATGAAAGAAATTAAATTCAAACACACTGATTCTCCCCAATAATGAACTTATCCGATATATTCATTCCTCAAATCTACGCTGAAAATTATATTATATCAATTAAAACTTAGACAATATTGCAGATTTGTTTTTACTGGAGATATTCTGAAACCAATTTGATTAGGTATCTTACCAAAGAATATATTTCCATCATCATATGGATTATCCACGGGCATTATATTATCACCTTTAAAGTATAGTATCATATCATTCTCATAATTCTACGATAGCTGAGGTTATTTCATTGGTCATTTTGCATTCAATGATACTTTGTTTTCGAGAAAAGGAGGTGTAGTTTATATCAAGAAAAACGAACCAGAAATAGTTTTGACATTTATCTCTCATACGAAAATAAGATGACATGTAAGAACACAGATCATATAATAATTCATAGATAGAATAATTAAGTACATCATTCTGTGAAAACGAAGTACGATTCATTATTGAAATTTCGAATAATCGTATCTCCGAAAGTATTAGCTTGTTAGAGTTGAAAATGAAATTAGTGTATTTTCATGGTGAACTTGCATCTTAAAAAAAATGCATTTGATATTTGTAATATAAATAAAATTTTTTTTTTGTTACTCTGAAACCATCAAGCAAATTTTGTCCAATAACGAACTCAACCGAAATATTTATCTCCCACACCTACTCTGATAATTTCAACTGCCTAGCTGATTCTGTTCGAGAGTTATTGTAGAAATAAAATTTAGAAATTTCAAATTTTATTTTGACACTTTACGTCAACCCGATCAATAAAAAACTCCGCAGGCACATAAAGGTCATTATTCTACAACTTGGTGCAAAATTTCAGACAGATCGAGTGATCAGCTTCGGTAATATTGGTAAAAAATGTTTTTACTAAGAACGGCCATTACTCCGAAACCGCTTGGTGGATTTCACCCGTTATATTTACGCTCTAAACCTACCCTGCAAATTCCAATCCTCTAGCTTCTTTACTTCGAGAGTTATCATATTAAAGGAGGACCGGTGGGCCGGCCAGACAAAATTGATTTCAACCCCTGATTCTTGATCGGTGAGTCGAACCAAATCGTTTAAGACCATTTTCAGCTTCGTTGGTGCACCTTGGGTAACGCTAAAGAGCTAACAATCAAATTTGGCAGCCGGACAATCGTTTGATCTCCCGGCTGAAGTACATGATGCCTGGCGCGACACTGAACCCAATCGGGCCATCTCAAGACCTATCGACAAGAAATCTTGGATCAAGACTCGAGATCTGCAAGCGAAACATATTTTTATACACTTTTATGTGTTTATATCATGTGCAGCCATACGATAAATAATAAATAAATAAATAATAAATACATACATTTGGGCAAAATGATAACGCGCAAAATGTGGGAAAGCCCTGTGGACAGGAGCTTTGGCGCTCTTGTTCAAACTTTGACAAATCATAACTCCGAAAGTATGGGTTTCTCAAACTTGGGAATAATATCAATGGATTCTTATGATAGAACTGCATCATAATTAAAATTGCAGAGTTAGAGGAAGAAATCATGTTTGCAGCTCTTAATTGCCAAAGCAGTGTGATCCCATATAAGCATTATAAGCATTTGAAATTTGTAATGTAAAGAAATTTTTTTTTTCGTTACTACGAGACAGGCCGATGTTGCTCAATGAGGAACCTAACCGAGATAATTATCTCCCAAACCTTTCTGAAAATTTCAACTGTTTAGCTCATTCCGTTCGAGAGTTATCGTGGTTACAGAATCGATTTTGACCAGGGATTCTTGATCAGTGAGTCGAACTAAAATGTTTAAGACCATTGTCAGTCGAAAAATCGAAAATTATAGACATTTAGGCAAATTGATAAGCACACTGTTCCGAGGAACAAGAGCGCCAAAAATAATGACTATGATTCTTGTAGGAATACCTATTCTGATAGACATTTTTGATTCGTATAAGAATATCCGTGTGTTAAACACTTGATTCAGAAATGACGATTATCTTTTAAGACAAAGCCCCATTATCGAATGAGATCCCGCCATGAGACAGTTTCAAGTCAATGTAATACACGCTCAATATTATTGTACAAAATTTTGATTTGTGCAATATAAATTGATCGTGTGTGGGTGGTATTGAGAGGTTGCGCAATAGCACAATATATTGCACAACCATCAATATCGCACCAACCAACATATTGTACAATAATATTGACCGTCTAAGGGCCACCGTCAATATATTGTGCAATCCACATTGCACAATAATATTGAGCGTGTATGGGCCGCTTAGGGGTAATTTGGCACTTATGCAATGTGCACATATCTTTCAAATTATAGTTGATCCGTTACATCTGATACGAGATTCGATATTCATTGACCTATAACCCAAACACCCTCTTACTTCCCCATATGAAGTATCGAAGATGGAAATGTATTCCTGATTCCAGATTTAAACTCTCTATAGATCAAATCTATATTGTTCAAAATATTGGGAAAAATATTTTTGATGGAAGCTAAGTCGTGAGTTCAGTACCTGAATGGGTGACCATTATAGCTAAAAATTTGCGCCAAAATAGACTGACCTCACGTCAGAGCTTTTTCAATGATTCCTCTCTCACTGAGACCAGTTATTTCTTTGGCACGTATGTTCTGGGGAACATCTCGTTATCATTTTGCCAAATGTCTGTATTTTTTGCCGAAAATGGTCTCAAACGATTGGGTTCGACTACCTGTTGAAGAATTCGAGGTCAAATTTCTGTCCTGCCGGCCGTCCTTTGCCACGATTACGACTTGAAATTTCCAGGGTAGGTGGCGCATCCCAATACGACGGACATGTTCGTTAATGGGCATAATCGGACGAATGTTTTCCGATTAATAATTTTGTTTTCAACTAATACAAATCCAATCGAATTGAAACTTGGTGAGTAGTTGTAGAATAAACATCCAAGGTTGCTTGTGAAATTTTGTGAAGATCGTATAACCGAAAAATTATAAAACAATATTATTTATGTCACTATGACCTGAGAACGAAAAGAGAAAGGTCAGGTTGTACATCTGAATGTGACATTTGAGTTTGTTCATAGGCATAATCGGCCAAACGGTTTTGGAGCTATACCCTTCTGAAATTTGGTTGAAATTTGCTCAATAACTACAAAAATACAGAACCGATAGAATGCCAACACAAAAACTTTTGCAAAATTTCGTGAGGATCATATCACTAGAAATTTGTTAAAAAATCATTGAAAAAAATTCTATATATCAGAAACTGTTCACCCAACATCGCTGAAATTTCGCGAGAGCCTTCAAAACCGAATTATACTGCCAAGTTGCAAGTTTGTACACGATTGGATCTATATTGTTGGATATCCATGCAGCCTTGTATGAGTTCAGTAGCTGGAGGGTTGAACGTTGCCTCGATAACTTTCGAGAGAAAAGAGATAGGGACATGCAATTTTCAGGGCAGGTTGCACATCCCAATAGGAGAGCTATGTTCGTTATTGGGCATAATCGGTTCCAGAGTTATACCCACCTGGAATATAATAGTAATGAGCCTGGTAACTAGTTATAGAATATCGACATAAAGACGTGTGTAAAATTCCGGGAGAACCGTACCCCTAGAAAATTTTATCAAACTTGCAAAAGTCAGAAGCTTTTGCGCGTATATTTGTTAAATAGTGTCCAATACAGGTGAATGGACAATAGAACATACCTGCAACAGCTCCTGCCTTCACGTCAGTGCTTGAACCAATTTTTGAATGAATATTTTTCCTCTTATGGAATTATTTATTAGTCAGTCACGGCGTATTGGTACTTGAAAGTAGTTGTCTGAAAAATTTTAGGAAAACTATCAAAGAAATTAGGAGAGACTTTTTCGACGTTTTCATGTGATAAAATCTGATTAGTTTGATTTCCCAATAACTTTTCTTGACGATTATTTTCTTACTCCTAAAGAATTTCGTAGTTCAATATTTTACTTATTCTTTACAGAAAATCGATGACATGAAGATAGCGGAATGAGATATTTGCAAAGTTATAAGTATACTAGATGCAGTACAGCTAACTTAAGATATTTATTTTCCAGGAAAATGACAAGAATAATTCCAAGATAGATCTTCACGTAAAGATGAGCAATAGGGTCTGTTTTCCAATTGGAAAATAAATAATAGTAGAATTATTAACTTTCGTTCAATCATTTTATTGTTGCGAAGAAAAATAATCCAATATTTTCCATTCAGGGTACTCATGCAATTCCATGAACGCATTTCTCTCAATCAGTAACTTTTTACATAATGGGATATTCTATACCGAAAATATGAGCTACTGTTAAGCCTATGAATCTTTTGAATTCACCTATTGAAAGTTAACATTCGTTAACAACAACAACGTTACAAACTTCGTGGACAAAATATTATAAATTTTAACGAAATTTTTTATCGGAATCAAATACTCAAGAATGCCATAAGACTGGCCAATACTAATTCCATTGAATCCAATGCTATGATTTGCAGTTTATAATGATAGATATTCAGTTTTCGAATCGATGTTCATTTATTCCTAGCTAGATCATGAAACTTATACTTGTATTCCTGCCTGCTAAATTTGAAGCGTGTGGAATTCCCAGGGAATGTTTATTACTCATCCCTTTCATGACATTAACTAGTCATAAATCAAACGGAGTAGTAACAGCTGCATTCCATATATAAGATAATATCAAACCATCGTACCTTGTGGCCTCCGAAGAACTGGCAACCTTGCAGGAGGTAATAGCGTACTACCAATACAAAATATATGCGGAGGAGACAAGGTGTAGTTCGTATAAGGAATTTGTTTTTGGAGAAAATCATTTCCCCTCTTTAGGAATCCTAATTCTTTATCTCCCCCTCTTTATCTATAAACAAGAATTATTTCGATAGAACATCCGCTTCACCCGGAGGTCAGGTCACCTTATGAACTTAACGAAGGTGAGAACGAACTACGAATCTATATATATATATATATATATCCCTAGAATTTATATATATATATTTACATCCTTCCAATTTCCGGGCGCCCGTTCATCAAGCATCCGGTGGGCGTCCTCCAATTTTTTTTTATCATTATCTTATGTCTTATATAACCACTTTGAAGTATTCACTGATAGAATTCAATTTAATCTTTTCACTTTTTAGATACAGAGAATTGTTTACAGTCTCACACCCCTCAGCGTCATTTCACTATCCGCTCCGCTAGCGTCCAAAGTATACACGTAAACTTTCATTCTTTCGATTTGTCGGCGTCCTCGTTCGAATATTATTTCCCAGTTGCTCGATCACTGGGCGTCCTGCGACGTTGCCAGGAGTAAAAGGAATAGTTCCAATGCAATAGGACAGGAATGTGACTCACGTTGTTTTGGTTATACCAGACGTGTAGAGTCACCGTGGAAAGATTTCAATTATAGATTTTTTGTTTGGATTTGCGTATACTCCCTCAAACTACTATCATGATTCTGATTCATTTTTTTGTTGGGTTTTATCATTGCTGAATGCAATAATCTACGTATTTTCGAGTACTCTATTTTTTTCAAGTTATGAGTCGAAAGCGCTAGGTTCATTAAAATTGAGGGTCAAGCTAAACTCTCTCTTTAATTTATCAGTATACACAATATGTTTCGAACGGAATGACCGAGAGACTTAATATTTTCAGGATAAACGCTTAAATCGAATGGAAAGGGCTTACGTCTTAAGTGAGAAATTCCGTTTATTACTTTCGGAGCCATTTAAAATTTAATTAATAATACTAAGTGGAGATAAAATGGGATAACTAGCGAAACAATTGGCTACTTTCAAATCTCAGGCCAAAAAGAAATCTGAGTTTCTGATTCGAAATTATTATTTGAATCTGAATCACTGAAGGAAAGTCGAGCGTGACCATCCATGTTAATATTTATTACATTCCTGAAATCGATTTCGTAATGCATCTGTTATCAGAGGAAGGTTTTTGGCGCTCTAGTTTCTCGGAACTGAGTGCTTATCAATTTGCCCAAATGTCTGTAATTTTCGAATTTTTCGATGAAAATGGTCTTAAACGATTTGGTTCGACTCACTGATCAAGAATTCGTGGTCGAAATTTATTCTGTCCGGCCGGCCGGCCGTCCGGCCGTAGGCACGATAACTCTCGAACGGAATGAGCTAGACAGTTGAAATTTTCAGAGTAGGTTTGGGGGATAAATATCTCGGCTAAGTTCGTTATTGGGCAAAATCTGACAGATGGTTTCGGAGTAACAAAAAAAAAATTTTTTTTTGACAGAACAAATTTCAAATCAAATTTTTTTTCAATATGCAATTTTACCATAAGAATCCATTCAAATCATTTTAAACTCTAACAAGCTAATACTTTCGGAGATATGATTCTTCAAAATTTCAATGATAGAATTATTCTGTGGCTATTCTATGAATTGTTATAATGTCAACTTTGACGTTGTCTCATTGTCATTCATTCAAGTAATGGTATCAATATGAGAATCATAATATGAGGAGCAACTCATCAAAACGCATTTAGTAAAAAAACCATTTTATTGGCAATCAACGAAAAACGATTTTTTCTTCCTCCCTGGCTTATGATTTGAGTATGTCAAGTTTGTTTGATAGAAATTTACATCTAAAGGTAATAACTAATCTCATTTAAATCAATATTGATCAGATATACACAGAAAATGTAAAAAACCTTCGGACTTAATGCGTTTTGATTCATCTCATTGTATATAATGCGTTTTGATGTGGTTGAAATTGAAAATAATGCTGTTTGTTGCGATTTTTTATACATTTAGAGAAAACAGTCTGCACAGTAAGTGTTGGCCTTTAACCTAATTAACATGAGCAAATCGATAAAACATGTTTTTGGTTATATTTAATTTCTTTTAAAAATGCAAACGTAAACATAATTCATTGGGATGCGGCTTACATACTTTGGATTTGAATTACAGAGGGACATAATGCCATTTGGAAGATTTTGTTTACATAGGGCTATAGAGCAACAGAAAACATTTCTGAATCCGCTTCAAACTCAATTTCGCCCAAATTGGACATAATGCGTTTTGAAAAGTTACTCCTCATATAACATCATACTTTTTGTTGGTTGATATTTTCATGCCGATGGTCAATCCATATGATGATGGGAATGGTAAGTTAATAATATTGAGTTCAGAATATCTCCACTAAAAACAAAACTGGAATATTGGTGTATTGGAGTAGATTTGAGGAAAGATATATATTATCGTTCATCATAGAAGTGAGGAATGAATATCTCGGATGAGTTCGTTGTTGGGTAGAATTCGTCTATTGGTTTTGGATTGATAATTTTTGGCACTCTTATTGAATTTGAATTCTTCAATGATGTTTGAATTCAATTTCTGCTAAGATGAAGTTCTAAATTTCAATAATGAATCATACTTCTATGTTTTCACAGAATGCTATAATTATTCTATCTAAGCTTTATTATATGATCTGTGTTCGTACTCGTACTTTTCATCCTGTTCTATAAGAGAGAGTCAAATTCATTTCAGCTATTTTAATTTGGTTTCTGCCATGGTGCAGTTCTCATTCTCAGATTGCTCATTTAATCTTGATAAATAAACTATTATTTGAATTGAATTTCCTTTATGATGCAGTTCTATCATAAGAATAAATTGATATAATTCCCAACTCTGAGAAACCAATACTTTCGGAGATATAATTTGTCTGTTTGAACTAGAGCGCCAGAAAGCTCCTGTCCACAGGGCTTGAACCCATTTTTTTTAATCACATTGGACTTAGTCCCTAAATATGGTCTTGACTTTCGTCATTAACCAGCAGAGTTCAAGTTATAACATTCATACCGGACAATCACAACCAACATCCATGCCCTGAGCGGGATTCGAACCCGCGACTCCGGCACCCTAGCTAGCTCTTCAACCGCTAGACTACCGGGCCGGCAAAAGAGGAAGGTTGGTTTGATAGGCTTCAATTTTTATGTATTGCAGAGGTTTCAAGGAATAATGTTCATTCCTCTTAAAAACACATTTGCCGATTTCTTCGAATCGAAATTGCAGGTGAGAAAGTGTAAGGGAGTCGCTCATAGAATGTAGGTACTTCCCATAGAAAAATTCAAATATTTGAACTCTCCAGGAAATGAAGTAACACAAATTTTGAGTTTCCGATTCAAATATCTTGAGCTGTCTGTCAGAGCATCAGTGGTAATTTGAGTTTAGTGGGTTCGGTCTACAGAAAGTCCAATCATTTATTCGCAATTTTGGGCAGGAGGTGGTCTCCCACGACGAAAATAGCTGTCAGGCAAAAAAAATTTATAGTGGACAAGAGTGTAGTTACTTTTGTAGTACCCATGGTAAAATTCCATTCTGTATGTTCCTCCTTCTGTGTACACGATAGCTCACGAAATAATTGAGGTGCAGAATTTGTTAAATATCGGGATATAAAGGATTGAGGATAAGTTTATGAATGGTAAAATTCCATGTTTTCGAAGATTTTTTGCCCTTTGTAATATAATTTCTTCAAAATTTCCGAAGCTACAAATCTGATCGATTTGAAATCTAACCCCAATATATGACCTTATGCTCTTGAGAAACAATCCTGCTTTTTGCGTGCTTGTTCCGCGAGGAACAGCGTGGTATCTGTTTGCCACAATATCTGTATTTTTGGAACTTTTGACGACAATGATCTCGAACAATTGCGGTCACTCCTTAAACACTGTGTTGGAGAATCTGAGTTTTGTGTGAGGCGTGTGTTTTTGAAAGGCCTTTTAGCCACGAGTTGATTGCGCATGTGCAGAGGAGAAGTGACTGTTTTTGGGTTTCATGGGTTGTGTTGGGAGTGAGGATGCAAGCACTCGTTCAAACTTCCGTGAGGATCGCATGACTGAAAAATTGAAAGAATGTTCAACTATTTTACAGAGTAGTGCCCATAACGTGGTCTTTGAGTTATTTCAAAATGCATGCGCCTCTTTCGGGCATTATCGTTATGCGCATGAGCAGACGAGAAGTTATTTAACTACTGGGGTATGGGGTTTTGAGGTGGAGGATGCTACTCCTCCTGGGAGGATCGGAATTTGGTGTGGGTGGTGTGATTTTGATAAGACCCTTAGCCACGAAAGCATTGCGCATGCGCAAAGAGGAAGTGATAGCTTTTAAGTGGTATGGGTTATATTGGAAGGGGCATTTGTTCGAAATTTCGTGCGGATCGTAGGACTAAAGAAAATGAAGAAATATTCCACTATTTTGTGGATTAGTTTCTATAACATGGTCCTCTGATTATTTTTGAATGCATGCGCTTCATTTGGTCATTATCGTTATGCGAATGAGCAGACGAGAAGTAATTTAACTAATGAAGTTTTCGTCTGAGGGGAAAGGAATTTTGAGGTTTAGGATTCTATAACTCAATAGAAACCTTTTTTGAGGGTCCGCACATGCGTGTACTGAAGATGCGTTATCTCCTTAAACCCTGCTGTTGAAGAATAGGAGTTATGAGTGACGTTTGTTTGAAAGGACTTTGAACCATGAGTGTCTTGCACTTGAGCAGATGAGAGGTGACTGTATTTGGGTTGTATAGATTACGTTGGGAGTGGTTCACGACTAGCAGCCATGGGTCTGATTCTTAGCCAATATTGTGGCGATAAGAAAGCAAATTCATGGCAATTCTGTGAACGGCCTAGTCCGTTTCATCAAAATATTGACCTTTTTCGTTGAAACGTCCGTACGGTGGTGGCCTTGTGTCCAACTTTAAAACTACGCATTTTTGGTGAAGAGTGAGGTGGCTGTTTATGGTGTTGTTTGTTCTAGAACGCAAGTAAATTTTCTTACGTGATTATGGGATTCTGGCGCTGAGCCAACATATGAGTCTTCTGTTTCCTCTTTTTCTAGACGAATTTACATACAAGGTTAGAACTATCTAAATGGAGACTACAGGGATATCGAAAACCGTTAGAAATATAAGGTGGCTCAAATCTTAAATGGTTCTCAAGATTTCCCAAAAAAACTAAATATCGAGATTTCCCTTATCTCTTTATAACGCATTCATTCCTAGGGATAACTTCACGAAATACGGTTTGTAGCCATTATCCAATATAGAGATCTAATGGTGTCGTCAGATATATTCTATTTTCCATCGCTTCAGAGACGCGATAGTCTACTTTCATTTTTCTTATGGAAGCCATATTGGTTTTCCCCGTGGAGAGATAAGGAAAAAAAATACGAATCCAACATTGTATAATACTCTACAAAAATATCGTGTCTAGCTACGCAAGTTCGAACTTCTTCTTATTTTTTTGTCTAAGTACTAGGCTGGTGCCAGAATTGTCTTATAACTCATAACTTTATTGACAGTGTTATGTGAAACCATCCTGTTTGTCCTATTAATTACCAGATTCGGTGAATAGTGGATTCGGAGAAACGTATTTGAAGAATAGGCGAAAGCACTTGCGTTCCTAATGGGGTCCCCTAACTGCTATATTTTTTTAATTCTGATCTACGATAAAACCACATTGTCGAAATAAACCAAATTTTGAAAGGAAATTGAAAAAATATGAAAAAGGATAAACATGAAGTCTATACTCTTATGCGCAGTTGTTCGCGTTGACGAATTTGAATTAAATTATGAGAGCAAGCCGTAGATCTAGTCAGACTGTAATGGAGACCATTCACTGTCAGGTTAATAACCAGTGCCTAAGCTACGATAAAGATACAGTACGAAAGTCATCACAGGAAACAACTGCATCTACTCAGTCGGACAAGCTCCCATGAACTTCATAGGAATCCCATTGGAGAAGACTTAGGAGGATCATACTCATGTCTATAGCAAGCCCGCCAATGCAGGTTGACTTCACTATGAAAATATGAAATATTTAAAAACGCTAAAAAAGCATTCATATGAGGTCAATCTGCTCTGGCCCACTTGCTATAGATACGATTATGATTTTTCTGAATCTCCTAGGTCTTTCCCAAGCAGATCCCTCGGAAGTTCCTAGGAGCTTGTGTGACCAAGGAGAGTCGGTTGTCTTTTCTATCAACTTTGGTATAGTATCCTTATATCAGTTAAGGCATTGTTCATTGACAGTGAATGCTCTCCAGTACAGTCTGACTAGATGGCTTGCTCTATCCACTTAGCTTGAAGCACTCATAATTTAATCCAAATTTGTAAACGTGAATATGCTCTCCAACGAGTAAATATTTCACGTCACTTTGAGTCGAATACCGGATATATAATATTCTTGTTTCGGTCTTGTCGTCAACAGCTATTCTCTTATCTATAAAGAAAACATGGGTATTCATGTAGATCTGTGTTTTTCTGTATTATCAGTATCCGATTTATACCTTATACTTCAATTTGCCTTGATACTATCTCGATTTGCGTTATATATCATGTCTGACCATGTTGTAGATGTTAAGGATATAAACTATTATTGGTTAGTATCTTCAACCGATTTCTACATAATCGATTTTAATACTATATTAAACATATTTATTATTTGATTATAAGAATGTATCGTGTCAAGTAAAACCTATTGTGATATTTGAGAAACCCTTATTATAGACCGCTAAGATGAATTCGATTGAATTCGAGACTTTTTTTAGCGAGGAAATAATAATAGTGTTCAATTCTGTGCATGCGTCCGTCTGGTCGTTAGTACGATAACTCTCGAACGAAATGAGTTAGAGAGTTGAAATAAGCAATGTTGGTTTGGAGCGTAAATATCTCGGCTAAGATCGTTAATGGACGAAATCCACAAAGCGGTTTGGGAGTTATGGCCGTTTTTAGTTAAATAATTTTTATTAATATTTCTGAAATTGATCACTCAATCCATCTGAAATTCGGCATTAAATTGTAGAATTATTGCCTTTATATGCAGGCGAAGTTTTGTTATGATCAGATAACTCTACGCTGAAAAAAAATGTTTTTGAAAATTAGAAAATTTTATTCCACAATAACTCGAAATATACTAATCAGATTGAATTGCAACTCGCTAGTTAGATGAATACATAGACGCAAACACTCGTTCAAAATTTCGACTAAAAAAAAATTTTTGCGGAATTAGATTATTTTTGCGCGCGTGCTATCATTTCGTCACAATGTCGGTATATTTCGAATATCTCAAACGATTGGGTTCGACTCCCTGATGAAGAATTCGAGGTCAAATTCAATTCTGTCCGTCCGGTCCGGCCGGCCGGCCGTTAGCACGATAACACTCGAACGAAACGCCTTAACGCATAAAAATTTGCAGGGTAGTTTTGTAGCGTGAATATCTCGGACAAGTTCGTTAACGGGCGAAATCCACCGAGCAGTTTCGGAGTTAAGGCCGTTTTTAGTCAAAACGCTTTTTATGTATATTTCGGAAACCGATTACTCGATCTTTCTGAAAATTGGCATCAAATTGTAGAATCATGACCTTCATATGCCTGTGGAGTTTTGTACTGACCGGACGGCCCTAAAGTGGCAAAAAAAATGTCAAAAATTTTCAAATTTTGTTTTCACGATAACTCGAAAAATACTGATCTGATTAAATTGAAACTCAGTAGTTCGATGCAAAAGACCAAAGCAAACACTTTTGCATAATTTCGTGAAGATCACGTGACATAAAAAAAATAAAAAAAATTACTACTATTTTGCGGAATACTTTGCTTGAAATGCCGAAACCTATTTTTTTGAGGTTCATGCTGCCCTTTCCGGGCATTTTTCGTTATGCGCATGCGCAGATGAGAAGTCATTTAACTGCTGTAGTTTTCGTCAGAGAGGATTGGGGTTTTCGGGTGGCGGATGCTATTCCTCCATAGAATCCAGATCCCTGATGAGGGTCTGCGCATGCGTGGATTAAAGATGCGATATCTCCCGAACCACTAGTGTTGGAGAATCGTAGTTTTTTGCAAGGTGTGTGATGTTGAAGGGACTTTTAGCCAAGAGTAGATTGCGCATGCGCAGAAAAGAAGTGACTGTCTTTGGGTTGGATGGGTTATGTTGAGAGTGCTGAGTCGATATTGTGAGGTTTTAAAAGAATATTCATGGCAATTCAGTGCAAGGACAAGTCAGTTTGGGGGATGTAGCATTGTTTCCGAGTTGAAGTGTGCGTACCGTGGCCCTGGGGCTAATTTTGAAATTTATGTTACCCCTTACGGGCATTTTTCGTTATGCGCATGAGCAGACCATCAGTGGTGATATTGTGAGGTTTTAAAAGAATATTCATGTCAATTCAGTGCGCGGACACAAGTCAGTTTGGGGGAAATAGCGTTGTTTCTGAGTTGAAATGTCTGTATGGTGGCCCTGAGGCAAATTTATAAATAACTATATTCGGTAGATCTATATTAAAATACGTTCGGTTTAAGAGAAGAGGCAATTGCGTACCTAACGGAGGTCCCACAACCGCAATTTTTTTCGATCTACGGTAAAGCTAACAGCCAAACTGTATTGATAGCTATATTTGTTAAAGGAACTTGAAAAAAAAAAGCACTGACGTGAAGTCAGTACTCTTTGGCGCGCGTGTTCACGGTGGCTAATTTGAATTGAATGTTGAGTATTTCAAGCTCAGTGGATAGAGCGAGCCGAAGATCTACCCAAAGGATAGTGGACACCATTCATTGTCGGTTCAAAAATTAACAGTGCTGTGTATAAGCTGCCATCAGGATAGAGTAACAAAGTTGGAGAATAACACAACTGACTCTCCTTAGTCGCACAAGCTCCTAGAAGATTTGAGAGGGTCAGTATAATCCTAATCATGTTTATAGCACGCGCGCCAAAGCAGATTGACTTAACTATGAAAGAAAAAGTGTACAATGGCAATCTGTTTTGGCGCGCGTGCTATAAACATGATTAGGATTATACTGGGCCTACCAAATCTTCTAGGAGCTTGTGCGACTAAGGAGAGTCAGTTGTGTTATTTTCCAACTTTGTTACTCTATCCTGATGGCAGCTTATATACAGCACTGTTAATTTTTGAACCGACCTTGAATGGTGTCCACTATCCTTTGGGTAGATCTTCGGCTCACTCTATCAACTGAGCTTGAAGTACTCAACACTCAATTCAAATTAGCCACCATGAACACGCACGCCAAAGAGTTCTGACTTCACGTCAGTGCTTTTTTTGCGCGTATGTTCTGGGGAACATACGCGTTATAGTTTTGCCCAAATGTCTGTAACTTTCGAATTTTTTGAAAAAAATGGTCTCGAACGATTAAGTTCGACTCCCCAATGAAGAATTCGAGGTCAAATTTGATTCTGTCCGGCCGGCCGTCCAGCCGGCCGTTGCCACGATAACTTGAGAACGAAAAGAGCTAGCGACTTGAAATTTTCAGGGTAGGTGGCGCATCCCAATACGACGGACAAGTTCGTTAATGGGCATAATCGGCCCAGTGGTTTCCGAGTAATAATTTTGTTTTCAACCAATATGAATCCGATCAAATTGAAACTTGGTATGTAGTTGTAGAATATGACCCTTAGCACGTTCGTGAAATTTTGTGCGAATCGTATGGCTAGAAAATTTTAAAAAAATTATTAAAAAATATTTTTGTTGTCACGATAACTTGCGAACGGAATGAGATACCGGCTTGAAATTTTCAGGTTAGGATGTGCACCAGAACGCAACATTTCAGTTCAATTATGAGCATAATCGGCCAAACGGTTTTAGAGTTATAGCAATCTGAAATTTTCTGAAATTTGGTGGTTTTTTGTTCCTCATTAACTCGAAAAATACTGAACCGATGGAATTCAAACATTGTTATTAGTTGTAGAATGCCAACGCGAAAATGTTTGCAAAATTTGGAGAGGATAGCATTTGTAGAAAATTTTTAATAAATCATTAAAAATAAAAAAAAAAATTCTATATATCAGTAACTATTCGTTTGAAATTCATGAAATTTTGCAAGAGCCTTCATAACCTAACTCTACCGCCAAGTTTCAAGTTTTAATACGATCGGTTAAATATTGTTGGAGATTCGAGCATTCTTGTGCGAGTTGAGTAGTACCGATTTGGTGTAGCGTAAGGCTCCGAAGAAACGATCCCTCGACCCGGACTTTTGCCGTCGAGTCGAAGAAGACGAATCGATTTGTGTTTTTCCCAAATTTCGTTCTTCTAGGTTGAGCCTAAATATACTAATTCAATACAAGTTTCGGAGGTTTTGAGTCCGACGATTTTCCATTCTAAAAGTCAATCCGAGAAACGTCAGAATTAATTCGAGAGACGGGGTCGGAAATTTTCGAAAGCGAAACTGACGATTTAGGCCTTTTTGGGGCGTAAAACTTGTTTATTTTTTATTCTGATTTACGGTAAAACTAATAGGCTTAGACCAGACTGTTGTGATGAACAAAATGGTCAGAGTAATTTGATACAATTTAAAAATGCACTCACGTGAAGTCAGTACGCTTTGGCACGCTAGTTCCCGTTGAAAATGGATAGAGTGTGCCGGATTAGAGTCAGTTGTGTTTTGTACCAACTTTGGGACTGTATCCTTAGAGCAGCCTAAGCACATCACTGTTTATTGCTGCGACAGTGAATGTTGTCCATTACCATCTGACTAGATCTCCGGCATAACCTTCCCACTTAGCATGAGGTACTCATAATTCATATCAAATTTGTCAAAGGAAACTAGCGACCCAAATAGTTCTTACTTCTCGTCAGTGCATTTTACACTTTTTGAATTCTATAGTATATTCATGCCATCCTCACTAAAATTTGAACGAATATTCGCATCCCCACTCCCACCATGACCCATTGAACCAAAAAACAGTCACTTCTCTTCTGCGCATGCACAATCCACTCGTGGTTAAAAGTTCTTTGCAAATCACACATCTCACACAAAACACCGATTCTGCAACACCAGTGTTTAAGGAAATATCGCATCTTCAATCTACGTATGCGCGGACCATCACAATGGGATTCTATGGACGGATAGCATCCTCCAACTCAAAACCCCAGTTCTCTCGGACGAAACCTGTAGTAGTTATATCACTTCTCGTCTGTTCATGCGCATAACGACAATGGTCGAAAGTTGCGCATATATTTCAAAATGAGCCAAGGACCACGGTTTGGACACTATTCCGCAAAACCTTGCGGAACCGTTATTTAAAAGTTGGTTCAAGCACTGACGTGAAGTCAGAAGCTTTTGCGCGTATGTTCCATTGTCCATTCTTCTGTATTGGACACCCTTAATCGAATTTACCATGGTAAATTATGTTGTCCATTCTCCTGTATTGGACGCTTAATTCGAATTCACCATGGTAAATTCAAATTTACCATGGTAAATTCGAATTAAGAATGTCCAATACAGGAGAATGGACAACATAATTTACCATGGTAAATTCGATTAAGGGTGTCCAATACAGAAGAATGGACAATAGAACATACGCGCAAAAGCTTCTGACTTCACGTCAGTGCTTGAACCAATTTTTTTTTTCGTGATTTTTTTAAAATTTTCTAGGGGTACGGTTCTTAAATTTTTTTTTTTTCGTAATTTTTTTCATATTTTCTAGGGGTACGGTTATTAAAAAATTTCAAACACCTCTTTATGTTGATTTTCTACTACTAGTTACCAAGCTTCAATTCGATCGAATATTTATTTTTTGAGTTATCAAGGAAATAATATTCCAGATGCGTATAACTCGAGAACCGTTAGACCGATTATGCCCAAAAACGAACTCAACTCTCCCTTTTGAATACGCAACCTACCCTGAAAATTGCAAGTCCCTATCTCCTTTCGTTCGAAAGTTATCGAGGCAACGGTCACACATCTACTGAACTCACACAAGAATGCTCGAATCTCCAACAATATTTAACCGATCGTATTAAAACTTGAAACTTGGTAGTAGAGGTAGGTTATGAAGGCTTTTGCAAAATGTCAGCGATTTCAAACAATAAGTTACTGATATATAGAATTTTTTTTTATTTTCAATGATTTATTAAAAAGTTTCTACGCATGCTATCCTCACCAACTTTCACAACCATTTCCGCGTTGGAATTCTACAAATAATAATCATGTTTGAATTCAATTGTTTGAGTATTTTTCGAGTTAATGAGGAACAAAAAACCACCAAATTTCGAAAACTTTCAGATGGCTATAACTCTAAAACCGTCCAGCCGATTATGCTCATAAACAAACTGAAATGTCGCGTTCTGGTGCACATCCTAACCTGAAATCTTGAATCCGCTATCTCTTTCCGTTCTCAAGTTATCGTGACAACAAAAATATTTATTTATCGTGGCAACGGCCGGACGGCTGGACGGCCGGCCGGACAGAATCAAATTTGACCTCAAATTCTTCATTGGGGAGTCAAACTCAATCGTTTGAGACCATTTTCGTCAAAAAATTCGAAAGTTACAGACATTTGGGCAAAATGATAACGCGATGTTCCCCAGAACATACGCGCAAAAATACATACTTGGTGAAGTTTATTCTGTAAATTAACATTTTTGCTTGTAATAAGTGGTTCGTATTCGAAAACACAATTTATAGTAAAACGTGGGTACAAGTATATACGACAATATAGATGAAATTGAGTAATACTCTCGAGAGAATTGTTCATCTTGTAATGAGAACAATACAGCAAAACCTCATAAAAATCTCTTCCAAAATTGAGAAACGCTTCATTTTAGGAGAGCGAATGAAGGAGCTTGTCGATGTTGAAAAAAGGCAAAACCAGCTGGGTTGTGGACATTTAGAAAACGGAATGTAGTAGAAAGACGTGAAAGAACATGAATTATTCACTCGTTCTACTCAATTTCATCCACGAACACTAAAAATGTAATCGCATTTTGAGTGTCCGGCTCGAGGTTTCGTAACTATATTTCCAATTATTCAATAGAGATAGTTTCGAAACCACGTTCATTATGATCAAGGAGGAAATAATAATCCCCGCAGCAATTTTCATTCGAAATAGTCTCAGAAACTTCTTTCCTTCACTCAGATGAATTGTTTGCATTTTATTATTTTAAGTATCATTTATAATTTGTGGTATGTTCTGGGGAACATCGCGTTATTGTTTTGCCCAAATGTCTGTAACTTTCGAATTTTTTGACGAAAATGGTCTCAAACGATTTAGTTCGACTCGCCAATGAAGAATCCGAGGTCAAATTTGATTCTGTCCGGCCGGCCGTCCGGCCGTCAGGCAGTCCGGCCGTCCGGCAGTCCGGCCGTCCGTCCGGCTGTTGCCATGATAACTTGAGAACGGAAAGAGCTAGCGACTTGAAATTTTCAGGGTGGATGGCGCATCCCAATACGACGGACGAGTTCGTTAATGGGCATAATGGGCCCAGTGGTTTCCGAGTAATATTTTTGTTTTCAACCAATATAAATCCGATCGAATTGAAACTTGGTGAGTAGTTGTAGAATATGAACCTTAGCACGTTTGTGAAATTTCATGCGAATCGTATGGCTAGAAAATTAAAAAAAAAATTATTAAAAAATATTTTTGGTGTCACGATAACTTGAGAACGGAAAGAGATGGCGGCTTGAAGTTTCCAGGTTAGGATGTGCACTAGAACGCGACATTTCAGTTCGTTTATGAGCATAATCGGCCTGACGGTTTTAGAGTTATAGCAATCTGAAATTTTCTGAAATTTGGTGGTTTTTTGTTCCTCATTAACTCGAAGAATACTGAACCGATTGAATTCAAACATGGTTGTTAGTTGTAGAATGCCAACGCAAAAATGTTTGCAAAATTTGGTTAGGATAGCATTTGTAGAAAATTTTTAATAAATTATTGAAAATAAAAAAAAAATTCTATATATCAGTAACTATTCGTTTGAAATTGCTGAAATTTTGCAATAGCCTTCATAACCTAACTCTACTGCCAAGTTCCAAGTTTTAATACGATCGGTTAAATATTGTTGGAGATTCGACCATTCTTGTGTGAGTTCAGTAGATGGGTGACCGTTGCCTCGATAACTTTCGAACGAAAGCAGATATGGACTTGCAATTTTCAGGGTACGTTGCGTATGCGAAAGGAACAGTTGAGTTCGTTTTTGGGCAAAATCGGTCTAACGGTTTCTGAGTTATACCCACCTGCAATATTATTTCCCTGATAACTCAAAAAATAAATATTCGATCGAATTGAAGCTTGGTAACTAGTCGTAGAAAATCAACATAAAGACGTGTTTAAAATTTTGTAAGAACCGTATCCCTAGAAAATTTGAAAAAAATGACGAAAAAAAACATTGCAAGAACCGTACCCCTAGAAAATTTAAAAAAAATCACGAAAAAAAAAATTGGTTCAAGCACTGACGTGAAGTCAGGTGCTTTTGCGCGTATGTTCTATTGTCCATTCTTCTGTATTGGACACCCTTAATCGAATTTACCATGGTAAATTATGTTGTCCATTCTCCTGTATTGGACACTCTTGATTCGAATTTGCCATGGTAAATTCGAATTAACCATGGTAAATTCGAATTAACCATGTTAAATTCGAATTAAGTGTCCAATACAGGAGAATGGACAACATAATTTACCATGGTAAATTCGATTAAGGGTGTCCAATACAGAAGAATGGACAATAGAACATACGCGCAAAAGCTCCTGACTTCACGTCAGTGCTTGAACCAATTTTTATTAACCATTCCATGCACTGCAATAAGCGAGGTGAACTTAGCGATCGAGACAAACCCCAAGAGAGCTATCAAGAAGAAATTTTTTAATATTATTGCATGCACATCATAATACAATAAAAATTTTTTGAGATATAGTGAGGTTTAAGGTATGAGAACTTCACATTCTGAATGAATCTTTCAATAAAATCCTTTTTCAAAAAAGCACAACGAATATGAAGCAGAATATAGGAGGGCATTAGTCCACCCGGTTGAAAATAATATTTCTCTTCTTACATCTCAAAATCCCTGAACAAAAATTTAGCAAATATTATCCTATGCGATATTGTAGAAGAAAATAACCAAAGAATCCCAAACGAGAGCCATCAGCATAGATGCAGGTGTTCATGATGTCACCCCACCATTCAGCAACCTTGAGATTCCAGAACGAATTCAAACCTAATATTCAATAGAATTAAATGCACCAGCGACGATTCTCCACGTTGTCAGATCGGGCGGACGCCCACAAATCGAGAGACTGGAAAAAACTATACGGGAACCAATATACGCCAACTTTACGCAGCGCCTCTATCGAGCCAGGTGTTGTACTAAAAGTATACAGCAGTATACAGTACTCGCATGTCCAATCGATATCCAGGCGTCCACGACAAATTTTGCCATACGACACTTAGAGTCGATCCAAGACCCATGAGCATATTAACATTGAATTTCAACAGAGCGTCCATATACGGACGCTTGGGGGTAGCCGGACGCCCAGAGAATAGTAATTTCATAATGTATGGACGCCCAGCAGGTAGTTGGATATATATATATATATATATATATATATATATATATATATATATATATATATATATATATATATATATATATATATATATATATATATATATATATATATATATATATATATATATATATATATATATATAGATTTGTTCGACCGCACATACAGACCCAAATCGACATACTTTACCGATTATACAGTCCAAAAGTGACGTTTTCAGACCCGACTCCGGGTCTGGTAACGTTTACCTATAGAATTGTACTCAGGGACGTTAGGGGATGCCAGGGGTAAATTTTCAGATGGGTCTGAAAAAGCGGTGATACATCATATTATATACAGAAAAGCTTCAGAGTTTGGCCAGTGCGAGGGCGCTTCTGCTCACATTAGCTCGCTGTATATAATTCGTATAGTTGATCAACGTCTTGAGTCCTTACATCCGGCAACGCTGTAGAGCGAGAGTTTGAAAATAATATATTTCCTTCTCTCGATATACAAACCCAAAACCAACACATACGAAAACTTATACGAGCCCGGTAAAGGTAGTCATCGTCATGAGAATTGTTAATTGTGGATTGTTCAAATAAAACTTCAAAATCAGATACTTCTTCCTTTTGATATACAAACCTAAAAACCACACACATGAACGCTTATACAAGCCTGGTATATGGAATCGTCGTCATGTTTATTGTGTTGTGTTGAGGACAAATATATATTTCTTATGGATCATTTTGCAAAAAATTAACATAATAAACAGTAACGAAACCATTCTGTAATATTTCAGAGACTAAATCGGACTCCTTCATCAGATACAAAGCGAAAACTTGACCAATTATTTTTTGATGACACTTATTCTGAAATTTGTTACACTGCAAATTACAGTATTAGCTGAAAGACACGGAGAAATATTCATTGATTTCAACTATCAACAAATATTTCGTGGATACGGGCTGGTCCCCTCATCGCTCAGTGTTCCCCTAATGAGGGGCAAATACGAACCAGTTTCATGGCTATTACCAATCGTCAGCATATCATTGCCACACTGAATGACAGCTGAAGGAGTTCTAGGAAACATAATCCCAGTTGTTGCGAACAGGTAGGAAGAAAATCTCATCAGCTGCATCTAGGGAAATCCTTAGGAACTCTGACCCTCTGTGATGCGAAAACCATAAGCGATGTTCAGTGATGTTCATGCTTTTGCCATAAGAGGGTCAAGGACTGCAAGGCTGTCTACCTGATTTGGCAATTAAGAGCTGTCAAAGCTTTGTGCAACCCATCGTAAGAGTTGGGAATGATATCAATGGATTCTTGTGATAAGACTGCATCATAAAATAATTAAATACAAAATGTTTTTGACACATCTCATAAATAGAGCATTCTATGAAATTGTAAGACCATTTTCTGCCAATTCGAAAAATACCGACATTTGGGCCAATTGATAAGCACTTTGTTCCGAACAACAAAAGCAACACAAATAGCAGAATATGTATGTACAATCTATAGAGATCGACATAATGGATTAGACTAAAACAAAGATTCTGATGACGGAATACCACTCACATGAAAAGGAAACATACGGAGTCGACTTGTATTTTGTTGAACATACAAAACAATTTCCCAAATTACACAATTGGAATTGGCCATATTTGGTAGTTGAATTTGTTGAAGAAATAGTTAGAACTTCGAAATTTCTATCTGAAGTGACACTGTGATACTATGTTTTTGGCGCTTTTGTTATCAATTCGCCCAAATGTCTGTAATTTTCGAATTATTGAATTATTGGCTGAAAATGGTCTCAGACGTTTTGGTTCGACTCACTGATCAAGAATCCGTGATCAAAATCGCCGTACGGCCATCCGCAAACAAGATAACTCTCAAACAGAATGAGCAAGATAGTTCCAATCTCCACAGTAGGTGAATATAAAAATATTTTTCTTATATCACAAATTTAAAATTGTTTTTTTTTTATATGCAGTTTTCTCATAATAATCCACTGATATTATTTGAAACTCTAACAACTACTTTTGGAGATATGATTTTTCAAAATTTCAATGTTTTCACAGAATGCTATAATTACTCGATCGTAGAATTCTCAAGGTTATAATATGATATTATTTTTTTAAGTGATATTTTAATGCCCGTGGATAATCCATATGATGATGGAAATATATACTTTGGTAAGTTAATCGAATTGGGTTCAGAATATCTCCAGTAAAAATAAAACCGGACTATTGGCCAGGTTTCAATTGATATAATATAATTTTCAGAGTGGATTTAAGGAATGAACATCTCGGATAAGTTCGTGGTTTCGGACTAATTTTTGGCACTCTTTTTTTATTAAATGACACTTTTTTGAAATTCATTTCTTTCATGATGCAGTTGTATCATAAGAATCCATTGAAATAATTCCCAGCTCTAAGAAACCAATACCCACTTTCGGAGATATGATTATTCAAAGTTTGAACAAGTGCGCAAAATCTCCTGCCCACAGTGCTTTTCTACTTTTTTTATCGTGCAGTTCTATCTTAAGAATGCATTGATATCCAACTCTGACAATCCAATATTTGGAGATATGATTTGTCAAAGTTTGAATAATAACTCGCTAGTAGTTTGACGAAAGCGCCAAAGTCCCTGTCCACAGAGCTGTCCCACAATTATAATTAAATATCAATTCAATAAAAGATTCGATCCGAATCATTTTTTGACAAATTTGAAAAAAATCTTCTTCAAAGCTTATTATATCTCGCTGTAGTCTCATCTTATTTAGTCTAAGAAAACTTAATCATTCTGTGACGAAAGCATGCTCACATTTGTTCTCAATTTTTTGGCAACCATCACTTTCTAAAGTCAATTTAATTCTTAGGAATTTTGTAATTTTTATTCCATTTTCTCTGCATCTGCACATGCAAGTGCGACTGTAATTTCAGAGAAGGACGATTGCAAAAAGCCCATACCATCATTTCAAGAAATAATTAAAGGATACTTTGGGAGGAGAATTCATCACTGAATGGTTCCTTTCTGGGTTTTCTCTCTAAAATTCTGGAAAATATCTATGAAATAAAAAATTTCATTATTTTGAAATTGCTTCTGCGTTAGAAACATATGTAGATATTTGTAATTCGATTGCAATTACAGAGTATGATGACATAAAAAGATAACTTAAAGGAGCCGCTCTGTATTTTGTTGATCAAAGAAAACAATTTTACAAATTGCTCAAGATGAATATACCATATTTGGTTGAATAGGTTGAATGATGAATTCGAACTTGGAAATTTCTAAGTAAAGTGGAACTGTGTTACAATATTTTTCCAAAGTCTATCGGCTGTCGGCTTAACAAATTTCAGTATTAGTGTCATCACATATAATTCTTAAGATCTTCGCTTGGTGTCTGATGAAGGAATCTGCTTTAGTATCCGAAACGTTACAGAAAAGTTGTTTCATATGTTATTAGTTATGCTACTGTTCATTAGGCAATATTGTTCTATATATGGCTTCTGGCAAATATCTAGTCTTTCTTACCCCGAAGTAAATTAAAAAAAAAAACATTTTTTATTTTATGGATATTTTTCAGAATCCAAAAAACATTGAGTCCACTTCTAAATTTGGGGAAATATTCAACTATTTTACGCAAACGGTGTACAGAAATGTATAGGTAGATAATGTTGACTGAATAAAAGGCAAATCTTGTTCAGCGTTGAAAGAATCAATCAACATACGCCGTTTTTTGATAAAATAATATTGCTTCTAAAATGTTAACAAAAGAAATTAATCTGGAATAATAGACTTTCTGTTGAAGACATATCATCTTTTTCATCGTCCCTTATATTCTTCGGTTTCGTAGAGCCTTCATATGTAGCATTCATTCGGATCCATTTAATTTTTAATGCATCTACTCTCATTTGTCTCCCATATTGATACTTTTCTCGTCACTTCAAATTTACTCTTTTCCTCTTTTCTTCTCTTCTACTTGTTCCAATTCTAACTAATATTGCGTAACTTCATTCTGGGCAAGACTCTTTCCCCTCATCAAGCACCAATAGTACCTTCGCAGTTACAGGGTGTTCCTTAAAGACATGCTAATATTTAAGGTGGTGATTTTTTGACTTATTTTAAGAAAAAACTTCCCATGAACGTATGTCCTGAAAGTCTTAACTTTTGAGATACGTGGTGATAAAATGTTGAAAAAAAATCAGTTTTTAAATAATAACTGAGATAATATTGCAGACATCTTCATAAGATTTGGTACATGTATTCTATGCATCAAGGTGCAATTTGTGATGTACAAAAATTTTCATTTTCTCTACCAGTGACGTCCATACGAGTTTTGCATTGAATATTTTTGGAGGAAAAAGTACTACGCCACTGCTTTCTTTTCAAATATAAATTACTTTTAAGATCCTCATTCATTTTTGAGCAAATTTGATCCCATGGGTTTTCTTTGACCGACACACGGTTTCCACCTAAAAAAAATAAAAATCGTTTTACTTCAGGATCAATTGCTCAAAACTCTGAGGCGGTGTGAAATATTTGTGCATCGACTGAAAGCAAATAGAGAGATCAGATTTGTTCCAAAATGAATGAGAATCCAAAAAATAAGTTTTCTTGTCATATGCTCTGTTCTTGATTAAAATAATTAAATTAAAATTACTTCATATCGCAGCACACAATTTTATCACCCTGTATCTCAAAAGTTAAGACTTTTAGGACATACGTTCATAGGAAGTTTTTTCTTAAAATGAGTTGAAGAATTGCCCCCTTAAATATTAGCATGTCGTTAAGGAAGACCCTGTATATGCTCTGACATTCTGACAAAAAATATGTGTTAGTAAAAATCATTGTAGATAATGAATTCTCGCTAATCACTTGGTGAAACATTTTGACAAGTTATTAAGGTAAAGAAAAAACTTGGCTTAAGTTTCTCAATATGATACTATATTCTTGACATTGTTCAGTCTTGAACATGGGATAAGCCGGAAACATATATTTATATCAACAATATGGTATTATATTGTAAAACTTAAGCCAAATGTTTTCAATTGGAAAAAATTGTAATTTTACATCAAACGAAATACTGTACCTATAGAACTCCTAATGGCTCTTATTTACGTACCTGTTGCACTTTTCATCATCTGCTTCCTTCTTGCAGACATTAAAATCATTTCATAACACAACTAAAATAATGTAAACGATTCCAGCTTCGTTTTCGCGCCCTTTCGTATATCGAAATTGGCGCAATTAGTCCCGAAGAGCTGGCAACAGCGCTGGGTTCGAAGACGTTGGCTGAAGATACTTGCGGAGTGTATGTGGGATCAGAAAGTCGGCGGAATGATTCGGGATTCGAGAAGTTTGACGAATATATAACTTTTTCGACAGAAAAAAATTCCTTCCCCTCTCAAGATGCCTAAGGAGTTATATTTTCAATCTACCCGTTTTTTGTATATATACTCCTGAAAACATTTTGGATCATATGGGTCTCAGGTAGCCTTCAGAGTGTACCGGGACTGAATACGTCTATTAGATAAATATATATATATATATATATATATATATATATATATATATATATATATATATATATATATATATATATATCCAAGGGTTACTTCCAAGACCATTTTTGATTGTGTTGTATACAGGTTAAATCGATCATATATAAGGTAATATTTCGAATGGTCATCGAAAAACGAAAAAAAAATTTCTGATATGAATATATGCATAGTTCCAGGACATTTCATTATGTATGTCCAGTTCATCCTTTGAGTATATTGAATTTATCATATATCGATATATGTCACCAATGATAATAGAAAATTCCAGAAGTAGCCACCATTATCAATTTATATCGATTATTTCATTGTACCATGCAATTCCAAGACTAATCGTCATAATTTTTTGCATTTCTGATCCTATTGTTGATGGGTTGAATATTCCATAACAATACAATCCTCCTAGAATTGCCAAAAGTTATTTCATAATTTCATATGATTGTGATTGTTCGATCATTTATTTCTTGAATTTTCTCGTACAAGTCAAAGAATCATGCAATTCATACATCAAATAGTCATCTCAAACGTGTTGCATCTATATCTATGATTCGTGACCCAAGCATCCGAGATGACTATTCGCCAACTTTAATACTTCTATTCTTGGTATATTCTTGGCGGGTCTGAATTTTGGCCGAAAATGATCTCAAACGATTGAACATTTGGCTCCAAAACTTTTGTTTGAGAAAACAGTTCTAAGAAATCGGTTTCAAGAAACATCAACAATACAATACAAATTATGTACCTATCCCCAACTTGAATAATCTCACAGACAATCATATATGTTTTCATTCATTATAGAAATACAATACAATATTTCCATTTAATATAATTTGTAAGTTCGATGCGGTATGAGGATTAAGTTAGTCGAACCTTAAAATATTATTTCATTATCACAAGTTCTTTAAATATGGTTATTAGTTTAATTCCAGTAATTCCACAAATCAACAGGAATAGGAATTAATGGGTTATCAAAAGTAACATACGAGTATAGAGCATCAGGAATGAGCTGACGTTAAGGAAGAGTCAGTATATGTAAAGTCATTATCACTTTATTACTATACGACAATAACTTCTTTAGTAGGTATATTGAAAATACAATACAGCGTTTCTTTGATTTGATAGTTAACAGCATATATTATAATACCTGCCAAATTTGAAAAGAATCAGTATGACACTTCGGGATTTATGGCTAAGCAAAAGTTCAGTGCGAATCAATATTACACCCTGTATAGCAGAAACGTATAGCCTAAGCCCATAATTAATTATGTGTTCTAACTTTTCTAGGTAATATCTATCAACAATGAAACTAGGTACTTTTATTCGTGGAAGAACCTCTATATTCATGAAAAAAATCATCATAAAATGCACATCAAGATGATGAAATGCTATCAGGTCCTGGAACTATAAGTTACATAACAAGAATGTCGTAGAACTATATATTGCATAGAAAAAATTACATGGAACTATAGGATGTTTCATACTCAGGGGCTAGGTTGATAGGGAGAAAACAGAACACCTTGTATAATTTGAAGCTTATAGTTGGTTTTTTAATCCTCCACGATTAAATTGAAAGAAAAAATGCAACATTTGTGTGCCATTCTAGTGAATAATCGAAAGGCAAATCTATGAAAACTCAGATGATATTGACGACGAATTGATATTCCATGCACAGGGTGTTTTGTTAGAAGAGCCTATGCCAATTTTGACAACTGTGTTCTTGCTTCTCTACGTAACACCTATCAACCATCAAACCATGAACATTTATTCCAGGAACAACCTGTATATTCATGGAATAAATCATTACATGAACATCAAGATCATAATATTGTTATCAGATCCTGGAACTATATGGTACATAACTAGAATGTCTTGGAACTATATGTTGTATGTATATAATATCGTGGAACTATATAGGATGCGTCATACCCATTGTCTAAGTCGATACGTAATTAATTCGAAAAGAAAGCGTAACACCTAGTATATTTTCAGGCCTAGAGTTGGTATTTGATGATTTTAACTGTCTGCACAATAAATTCGGAAGAAAAAATGAACGGTTAATGCAAATCTATAAAAAATTGGTTCAAGCACTGACGTGAAGTCAGAACACTATAAAAGTAACTACACTCTTGTCCACTACAGTTTTTTGTCGTCTGACATAGTCTTCGAAGATGCAAACTTCGTTTCCAACTTCAAAGACGAAGCGTTACTGTCAGTAACGCTTCGTCTTTGAAGATGGAAACTTTGTTTCCGAAACATATATCCGACGACAGAAAACTGTAGTGGACTAGAGTGTAGTTACTTTTATAGTGTTCATTATAAGTCCACAGTGAACTCATAATAGAATATGTGAAGTCAGGAGCTTTTGCGCGTATATTCTCTTGTCCATTCTCCTTTATTGGACACTCTTAATCGAATTTACCATGGTGAATTCTATTGTCTGTTCTCCTATATTGGACACTCCGAATTTACCATGGTAAATTCGATTAAGAGTATCCAATACAGCAGAACGGACAATAGAATTCACCATGGTATATTCGATTAAGAGAGTGTCTAATACAGGAGAACGGACAATAAAATTCACCATGGTAAATTCAATGAAGAGTGTCCAATACAGGAATATAGACAAGAGAACATACGCGTAAAAGCTCCTGATTTAACGTCAATGCTTGAACCAATTTTTTTTTTCGTGAAGTCAGGAGCTTTAGCGCGTATGTTCTATTGTCCATTCTTCTGTATTGGACACTCTTAATCGAATTTACCATGGTGAATTCTATTGTCTGTTTTCCTGTATTGGACACCCTTAATCGAATTCACCATGGTAAATTCGGAGTGTCCAATACAAGAGAACAGACAATAGAATTCACTTTGGTAAATTCGATTAAGAGTGTCCAATAAAGGAGAATGGACAAGACAACGCGCAAAAGCTTCAGACTTCACGTCAGTGCTTGAACCAATTTTTTTTCTATGATTTTAAAAAAAATTTCGAGTGCTATGATCCTCACGAAATTTTGCAAAAATTTTCGCGTTGGCATTCTACAACTTATAACCATATTTGAATTGCATCGGATTTGTATTTTTTGAGTTATTGAGGAAATAACAACCAAATTTCAGATTGATATAACTCCAAAACCATTTGGCCGCTTATGCTAGTTAACGAACTCAAATGTCGTATTTAGATGCGCAATCTACCCTGAAAACTGCAAGTCGCTATTTCTTTCCGTTCTCAAGGAATCATGAGATGCATAATATTTTTTCGTAATTTTTTTAAAATTTCCCCACAAAATTTTAAACACGTCTTCAAGTCGATATTCTACAACTAGTTACCAAGCTTCAAAGATCGGTTCTATATTTTTTGAGTTATCGAGGAAATAATATTCCAGATGGGTATAACTCCGAAACCGTTGGGCCGATTATGGCCAACAGCGAACATAACTCTTCCATTCAAATGTGCAACCTATCCTGAAAATTGCAAGTTCCTATCTCCTTTCGCTCGAGAGTTGTCTAGGCAACACTCACCCATCCACCTACTGAACTCACACTAGGCTGCTCGGATCTCCAACAATATGGATCCGATCATGTTCAAACTAGGAACTTGGTAGAAGAGTTAGGTTCTGAAGGCTCTTGTAAAATATCAGCGATATCGGAAGAATAGGCTATGATTTTTTAAAAATTTTCTAGTTATAAGATCCTCAATAAATTTGGCAAGAATTTTTGCGTTACCATTCTACAACTAATAACCATCTTTGAATTGGATTGGTTTTATATTTTTCGAGTTATTGATGAAATACCAATCAAATTTCAGATGGGTATAACTCCAAAACCTTTTTGCAGATTATGCCTATAAACGAACTCAAATGGCGCATTAAGACTCACAACCTCACCTGAAAATTTCAAGTCGCTATCTCTTTCTGTTCTTAGGTTATCGTGACGTAAATAATATTTTTTAAATTTTCTAGCTATACGATGTGCACAAAATTTCACAAACGTTCTTAGGTTTATATTCTACAACCACTAACCAAGTTTAAATTCGATCGAGTTAGTATTGGTTGTAGACAAAATTATTACTCGGAAACCGTTGGGCCGATTATGCCCATTAACGAACTTGTCCGTCCTATTGGGATGCGCCACCTACCCTGAAAATTTCAAGCCGATATCTCTTTTTTTTCTCAAGTTATCCTGGTAACGGCCGGCCGGACAGAATCAAATTTGACCTCAAATTCTCGATTCTTGAAACGATTGAGTTCGACTCCCTGTCAAACTCAATCGTTTGAGACCATTTTCGGCGAAAAATTCGATAATGCGATGTTCCCAGAACATACGCGCAAAAAGTCAGATGATATTGATGACAAATTGATATTCCATGTACAGGATGTCTTATTAAAACTGAATTTGAATATCAAAATTTCATAGTCTTGTTCTGTTCTTATTCTGTATGGTTTATATCAACATTATGATATCCTGAGATGACAAAACCAAAAGCCAAATTTGAAAGGAATCAGTTTGGAACTTTGGAATTTATGGCTAGCCAAAGGTTCAGTCCGAATCAATAAAACTCCCTGTATCTCAGAAACGAAGAGCCTATGCCCATATTCAACAACTGTGTTCTTGCTCCTCTAGGTAACATCTATCAACCATCAAAGTATGAACATTTATTCGTGGAACAACCTGTATATTCATGGAATAAATCATTATATGCATATCAAGATCATGAAATTGTTATCAGGTCCTGGAACTATATGGTACATAACTAGAATGTCTTGGAACTATATGTTGTATACTAATAATGTCGTGGAACTATAGGATGCGTCATACCCATGGTCTAAGTCGATACTTCATTAATTCGAATAGAAAACGGAACACCTAGTATATTTTCAGGCCTAGAGTTGGTTTTTGAAGATTTTACCTCTCTGATCAATGAATTCAAAAGAAAAAATGAACGGTTCATGTGCCGTTCTAGTGAAGAATCATATTCGTAAGGCAAATCTACAAAAAGTCAGATGATATTGACGACGACTTGATATTCCATGCACAGGGTGCTTTATTAGAACTGAAATTGAAAATCAAAAATTCTTAGTCCTATTCTGTACTGTTTCTGTATGGTTTATATAAACATTATTATAGCCTAAGATGACACGACATGCCAAAATTGAAATGAATCGGTTTGGCACTTCGATTTATAGCTATAGCCAAAGGTTCAGTCCGAATCAATAAATGACCCTGTATATCAGAAATAAAGAGCCAAAGCCCATATTCAACTATTGTGTTCTTGCTCCCCTAGGTCACATCTTACAACCATCAAATTATTTACATTTATTCGTTGAACAACCTGTATATTAATGGAATAAATCATCATATGCACATCAAGATAATGAACTGGTTATCAGGTCCTGGAACTATATGTTACATAACAAGAATGTCTTGGAACTACATGTTGCATAACAATAATGTCGTAGAACTATATGATTTGTCATACTTAAGTCCAAGATAGATGATACTTCTTTAAAACGAAAATAAAACGGAACACGTATATTTTCAGTAATAGTTGATTTTCACTAATTTTCGCTCTCTCGTCAATACATTTAAGAGATACAAATTGGTTCAAGACCTGACGTGAAGTCAGGAGCTTTTGCGCGCATTTTCTATTGTGGATTCACCTCTATTGGACACCCTTAATAGAATTTACCATCGATATAGACCGTTTTCTCAGCTTTTATAAGATATGAATACATTTCATACCATTTTAAATTCTGACATGTATTCTATCGGAATTGATATTCACGAATTATTTAATAAAATACCTACGAAAAAAACTTACGTACCAAGTAATTTCAGGATAGCATATTCACGAAATTTCGGGAAAATTAGCTCGTCGGCATTCTACAGGTAATTACCGTGTTTTAATTGGATCGGATTTGTATACTTTCAGTTAAAAATTGCGTTTATTTTTTTAATTTTAATTTTTAACCATGTTACGATGACGTTGAAATTTTGATTTACGGGAGAGTTGGTGCTCAAGAAATGATGATTTTTGACATTTATGTCATTCATCATGTTACTCTGCAAACCTGTCAAAATTGAAATTTTTTTAGAAAAATGACCAAAAGACGTAGAAATCAGAACAATATGAAAAAGTTTCTCAAAGAAATGTTGCTCAGAATTTCATTTTATACCAAACTGCCAAATTTCTTAGTGAAATTCCGAAATAATTTGATATTAATATTTTGATGATAGAACACTAGAGGGAGCTTTGGGTTTTGCGGATATTTGAAATAATTATGCGGAATCTAATTCCAATGAAAGAGACATTATCATAATGCAAATAAAGTTTATATTAATTTAATGTTCCTCATAAATTATGATTTCTATAGTGAAAACCTCACAATCTTGTTGCAAACCGAATTATACTTGAGAAATTGAATTCGCAAAGAGCTAATTTCTCCCTGATTATTCTTGGAACATCATAAGAAATTAAATCCTTCGATATGACATCAGAAGAATAATTCTCCAACCCTCTAAAATCGCTTTGAATATATTTACTCGAATACCACTAAAAACGCAATACAGACCTCATCTAAAACATAGATACCTTTATATTACGAAAGATTTTTCAAATTTCCGCGATTCCCAAAGCTCCCTCTAGCGTTCTGTCATCAAAATATTAATATCAAAACATTTCGGAATTTCACAATGAAATTTGGCAGTTTGGTATAAAATGAAATTCTGAGCAACATTTCATTGAGAAACTTTTTGATATTGTTCTGATATCTACGTCATTTGGTCATTTTTCTAAAAAAATGTCAATTTTGACAGGTTTGCAGAGTAACATGATCAATGACATATATATGTCAAAATTCATAATTTCTTAAGCACCAACTTTCCCGAGAATCAAAATTTCAAAAAACAATACAGGTGAGAAAATTTGTTTTTACCAGTTCAGTAATCCCAAAAGTTCTGTAGTTCTGTATTTCATTATTTCAAGGGTTAAATCATGAAAAAAAATCGACTTTTGAGCAAAAAAGCAGATTTTATTTTTTTTCAATATGGCGTACCGTTTTTAAAAATTCCAAAAAATTCATAATTACATCAAAAATTTAATGAGGAATTTAAAACAGATAGTTTCATAATTTTACCGTCATCGTAACATGGTTAAAAATTAAAATTAAAAAAATAAACGCAATTTTTTTAAGGATCTTATGAACCGATACAGCTCTCATTTTTTTCCTAGAAGCTACCATCAGCCCCTAAAACATATCTGGTATTCAAATCAATCGATTCTGTAGGTGCTGAGAATAATAATTTTTACTGATTTCCAGCATTTTTTTTTAATTTATCCAGAAACGGTAATAGATAAAGATCTGAAACTTGCAGCATCGAAGTATCTTATGGGTACCAACATTTCCTATAATGATGAGCCTGACATCTTTCTGGGGCCAATTCGGTATACTTTCGTCCCACGGCCGGCATGTTTTTTCATATCAGGATATCATAATGTTCATATAAACAATACAGAAAAAGTACAGAACAGGACTAAGAAATTTTGCTTTCCAATTTCGGACAGATGAAACACCCTGTACATGGAATATCAATTCGTCGTCAATATCATCTAATTTTTTATAGATTTGCCTTACGAATATTATTCCTCACTAGAACGATACATAAACCGTTCATGTTTTGTTTCGAATTTGTTGGCCAGAGAGAGAAATCTTTTAAAAAGCAACGCTAGGCCTGAAAATATACTAGGTGTTCCGTTTTCTTTTCGAATTAATGGCTTACACCATGGGTATGACACATCCTTTAGTTCCACGACATTATTTCTATACAACATTTGGTTCCAAGACTTTGTTGTTATGTAGCATATAGTTCCAGGACCTGATAACAATTTCATGATATTGGTGTGCATATAATGATTCATTCCGTGAATATACAATTTGTTCAACAAAAAAATTTTTTATAGTTTGATGGTTGATAGATTTTGCCTAGAGGGGCAAGAAAACAGTAGTTAAATATGAGCTTATGCTCTTTGTTTCTAAGATAAAGGGTGTTCAATGACTCGGAATGAAGCTTTAATTAACCATAAATCCCGAAGTGTCAAACTGATTCTTTTCAAATTTGGCATGTTTTATCGTCTCAGGAAATATATAGTAGCATATAGTTCTAGGACCTGATAAAAATTTCATGATCTTGATGTGTATATAATGATTTTTTCATTTTTTCCTATTAATATACAGGTTGTTCCACGAATAAATGTTCATAGTTCGATGATTGATAGATGTTACCTAAAGGAGCAAGAACAGAGTAATAATGAAAAATGGCGATACCGTTGTTAATAAATCAACAAGTCCAGAGCGTTCCTGCCAATAGGGATGAATCCCCTGGGGTTTATTTGACTGGTGAAATATATGCATTAGTATATTAATTATACGAAGCGATTCAGACTACCCTATTGGCAGGAATGCTCTGGACTTGTTGATTTAAGAACAGAGTAGTTAAATATGAGCTTAGGCTCTTGGTTTCTGAGATACAGGGTGTTTTATTCAATTGTACTGAACCTTTGGCTAGCCATAAATCCTGAAGTGTCAAACTGATTCTATTCAAATTTAGCAAGTATTATGATCTCAGGATATCTTAAAATCCATATAAACCATACAGAAAAAGTACAGAACCGGACTAAGAAATTTTGATTTTTAATTTCGTTCCTGGAACAACACTGTCCATGGAATATCAAAATCATCTGATTTTTTATAGATTTGCATTTCGAATATGATTCTTCACTTGAACGGCACATAAACCGTTCATGTTTTATTTCGAATTTTTTGAGCAGAGAGGAAAAATCTTTAAAAACCAACTCTAGGCCTGAAAATATACTAGGTGTTCCGTTTTCTTTTCGAATTAATGAAGTATCGACTTACACCCTGAGTATGAAACATCCTATAGTTCCACGTCAATATTTCTATACAACATTTAGTTCCAAGACATTCTTGTTATGTAGCATATAGTTCCAGGACCTGATAACAATTTCATGATTTTGATGTGCATATAATGATTCATTCCTTGAATATACAGGCTGTTTCACGAATAAATGCTCATAGTTTGATGGTTGATACATGTTACCTAAAGGAGCAGGAGCACAGTAGTTAAATATGAACTTAGGCTCTTCGTTTCTGAGATGGAAGGTGTTTTATTTAATCGGACTGAACCTTTGGCTATCCATAAATCCGGATGTGTTTATCCGATTCTTTTCAAATTTGTTATGTTTTGTCATCTCAGGATATCATAATGTTCATATAAATCATACAGAAAAAGTACAGAACAGGACTAAGAAATTCTGATGAAAAACCCTGTGCATGGAATAACAATTTGTCGTCATAACATCTTATACTTTATAGATTTGCCTTTAAAATATGAATCTTCACTATAGAATGGCACGTGAACTGTTGATTGTTTCTTTCAAATCTATTGAGGAGAAAGGGGAAATCCATAAAAACCAAATCTAAGCCTGAAAATATACATGGTTTTCCGTTTTCGTTTTGAATTGATGCAGTATCAACTTATACAATGACAAATCCTATAATTCCACAACACTATTCCTGTGCCTGTGCAACCTATAGTTCCAAGACAATATTGTTATGTAACATGAAGTTCCAGGACCTAATAACCATTTCATAATCTTGATGTGCATATGATGATTTATTCCATTAATTTACATGTTGTTCAGCGAATTAATGTACATAGTTTCATGGTTGATAGATATTACCTAGAAGAATTAGAACACAATAGATAAATATGAGCTTAGGCACTTCGTTTCTGATATAAAGTGTGTTTTATTGATTAGTAATAGGAATGAACATTTGGCCAATTCTTTTCAAATTTGGTAAGTATTATGATCTCAGGATATCATAAAATCTATAGAAACCATACAGAAAAAGTATAGAACAGGACTAAGAAATTCTGGTTCTGGAAAAAAACCAGACCCAGGAGGATCAGTATAATAATAATAATAATAAAAATAATAATAATATCAATACGTCGTCAATATTATCCGATTTTTTATAGATTTGCATTTCGAATATGATTCTTCACTAGAACGGCACTCAGGCCGTTCATTTCTTCTTTCGACTTTATTGAGGAGAGAGGGGTTCAAAAACCAACTCTAGACCTGCAAATATACTAGGTGTTCCGTTTTCTTTTCGAATTAATAAAGTATCGACTTACACCCTGAGTATGACACATCCTATAGTTCCACGACATTATCTCTATACAACATATAGTTCAAAGACATTCTTGTTATTTAGCATATAGTTCCAGGTCCTGATAACAATTTTTTTTATCTTCATGTTCATATTATGATTTATTTCAGGAATATTCAGGGTGTTGCACGAATAATTGTTAGCACATAGTTTGATGGTAAATAGATGGTAGGTACCTTGGGGGACCAGAACACAATAGTTACATATAGACTAAGGATCTTCGTTTCTGACATACAGGGTGATTTATTGATTCGGACTGGAATTTTGGTTAGCCGTAACTCCCGAACAGTCAACCTAATTCATTTGAATATGGCGGGTTTTGTCAGGTCAGGTCATCATAATAATCACTTAAACCATACAGAAAAAGTACAGCCCAGGGCTATTATTCTTCCGTAGAACGGCTCACATACCGTTCATATTTTCGTTCAAATTTATTGAAGCGAGAGTGGAAATCTGTGAAAACCACCTCTAAGCCATAAAATATACATGGTGCTCCTTTTCCTTTTGGAGTAAGTGAGGTATCTTGGACCCAGAGTGTGACATATCCTATAGTTCCAAGTGATTATTTTTATGAAACATATTATATAGTCCCATGACATTCTTGTTAAGTAATATATAGTTCTAGGACCTGATAATAATTTCATCATTTTGATGTGTATATAATGTTTTATTCTATGAACATACAGGGAGCTCCACGAATAACTTTTTTCTAGTTTGATGGTGTGAACAGATGGAACCTCAGGAAGTCAGAAAATAACAATCAATTATGGGATAATGCCCTAACCGTCAATCAAATTCTTTTCAAATTTGGCAAGTAGTAGGTATCATCTCAGGCGACCAAAATGTTTCTCTTAAGTATGCTGAAATAGCATAGACAAGGGCTAATAAATGTTTATTCTCGGGTCTTTTAAAACACCCTGTACATAAAATATCACTTCCTCGTTAATATCATCTGCCTCTTCTGACCCTTCGAAAATTATTCTTCACAAGAACGAAACATAAAACGTAAATTTTTCAAATTTATTAGCGAATTCAAATCTTTTTGTCAGTAGATACTACATTCTGTGAAGAGATGTCCTTGAAATCGAACTTATCGATTAAAAGAAATGAAAGAGGTTTTTCAATTTTGAAACTTGAAGTTATGTAAAGATAATTCAATACCCACTAGAATCACTAGATGATAATAATATACAGAAAAGGATGAGTGCTGCTAACAAAATATCTTTTTCTTTTCTAATATAACATATAACAAACTGAAATAATGAAAACTATTCAAATTTTCTTGAAAAATATTTCAAACATTTGAATATTCTTATGGAAAAGAATTTGATTAGAGTATTGTTTCAAAGATTCCTTCTATATTCTGAATAAATTTGAAAGAAAATATTGGATGGTTTGTGTGCTGTTCTGGTCGATAACTTCATTCGAGGGGCAAATCAATGCAGAATCAGATAATGTTAAGGTACAGATGATATTTCATCTAAAGGGTGCTTTATCAGATCCTGAATTGAGAATTGAAATGATCATTATGATGGCCTGACATAATAATACTCGCTAAATTTGAATTTATTTAGTTTGACGCTTTCGGAGTTATGGCTAAGCAAAATTCTAATCCGCATCAATTCATCACCCTGTATCTCAGAAACGAAGATCCTTACCATATTTAACGGTTGTGTTCTGGCTCCCATAGGTACCCACCATCTATTAATCGTCAAACTATGTACATCTATTGGTAGAACACCCTGTATAGTACTGGAATAAATCATAATATGCACATGAAGGTGATGAAATTGTTATCAGGTTCTATATGCTACATAAGAAGAATGTCTTGGAACTATTATGTTGCATAGAAATAATGTCGTTGAACTATAGGATTTGTCATACATACTCGGTGTGTAAGTTGATACTTCATCAATTCAAAACAAAAACGGAAAACCATATATATTTTTAGGCTTTGATTTGGTTTTTAAAGATTTCCCCTCAATGTCGTGGAACTATAGCTTGTGACATACCTACCCGGGTAGTAAGTCGATACTTCATTAATTCGAAAATAATACCTTACACCCAGTATATTTTCAGGCTTAGAGTTGATTTTTGAAGATCCCCTGTCTCCGCAATAAATTCGAAAGAAACAAATGAATGGTATGTGTGCCGTTCTAGTGGAGAATCATATTATTCGAAAGGCATATCTACAAAAAATCAGATGATATTGACTACGAATTGATATTAAATGGACAGGTTCTTTTATCAGAACATAAATTAAAAAGCAATATATTTTCTGAATGTATCAAAAACTACCGAAAAAATAATGAAAACAATTCAAAGTTTTCTTAAGAAATATTTCGAAGGTTTTAATAATCTCATGGAAAAGAATTCGAATAGGATATGAAAGAAGTAAAAACGAAAGCATTGACGTGGGGTCAATCTGTTTTGGCGCGCTTGCTGATGAGATTATTATGATTACACTGACCATCCAAGGTCTTCTCCAAGGAGATAACTCAGATTTAACATCCTTCGAGTAAAGTCAAAATAGTTCCAAGACAGTAAACTTCCAAGACGGTCTTGGCAGCAACCTTTAGACACAAAATTTATCCAAGGCGGTCTTGGAACTCCACAAAAGTCTCGGAAGTATCGAATCATTCAGAAAAAATGTCTTGGATGCATTCTTTAGATATATATATATATATATATATATATATATATATATATATATATATATATATATATAGTTATAAAGTGTCATTCTCACCTCCAAAATAGAAACTCCTTTTGCGTTGTCACTTCATATATAACGTAGTCACCTCCGAAATCGGAGGTGACAACGTTTTGACTTGTTTCTTAGCTTGTTGGACTCAGGAGACTTCAGGGATCAACATATCAAAAAATCGATTTGAGGTCACTACGCACCCCATTTCTATACAGTACAATCTTTTAGTTCGAGAGTATATCACGGGCGCTAGTGTGCCGAGCAGTATACGAAGGAAACACTCTAGGATACGCGCCAAGCGTAGTGGCCTCCAGAAATGGCAACGTTGGTTTTCACGCGCTCTCGAACCATATGCTCCCAGGCGGCATTCTCAAAGCAACTTTTTATGGCATTCTTTCGTAGGTTATTAGGGAGAACTATTCAGAAACAATAATATTGACTTCTTCATCGAATTGAAAGATTCTTTTTCTCATCGTATGTGTTTATCCCTTGGATATTTTTGTGCCAACCATGATATCAATTGATGCTAGGAAATGAGATTTTATTGTTTTGTTCATAATCTAGAGATGAATCAGGTGTAATATTTTGCATGATAATTCTAATAGTTGTTATTAATACAACAAGTTAGTTAAATGAATGTTTATTGATGAAGAGAAAATTAACCCAATCATTTCAAGCCTTCCGTAAGTAAGATAACTCTCGAACGAAATGAGTTAGAGAATTGAAGTTTGCAGGGTAGGTTTGGGCCGTAAATATCCTGGTCAGTTTCACTGATTGGCAAAATCAGGCTAGCGGTTTCGGCGTTATAGCCTGATATGATCAAATTGAAACTGTGTAGTTATTCAGAATAAATATAATAAAACACTGAATAGAAATTAGTACTCCCCGGCACGCTTGTTCACTTTGACAAATTTGAATTGAGTGCTAGCTCAATGAATAGAGCTTTTGTCTCGCAACTGGAGGTGCCAAGTTCAATCCCGTGGCTAGGAGTGACATACGGTAGTGGCTACCATTCACTCTTGGTTAAAGAATCAACAGTGTTGTTCCTTAGGTGGCGTAAAAACAGACTAGCAAAGCCTGCATAGAATACAACTGATGATAACTAAAATAATATAATCATAATCATTTCATTAACAAGCACGCCAAAACAGATTGACTTCACTATGGAAAAGGTTATAAAGTCAGTTATAAGGTAAGTCTGCTTTGACACGCTTGATAGTGACATGATTATGATTATAGGATTTCACTGTGACAGGTTGGTCTTCCCTCAGAAGTTCCTAGGGCGTTTTTCGAATAAGGAGAATCAGTTGCGTTCCGTGTATGCTTTATTATTGTATCCTTACGCCTGAGCCACGTGATTGAACCCGGGACCTGTGGTTCCGAGTAGGGAATTGAATCCCGCACCAAAATCTTAATCCCGCAAACGCGCGGGATGAAAGTTATTAATCCCGCGGATCCGCAAAAATGCGGGATTGTTAAAAATATATGTAATCTTTGTACTCAAACTATTAAACATGCTAATAAATATTGGTTCAAGCACTAATATGTCAGGAGCTTTTGCAAGTATGTTCTATTGTCCATTCTCCTCTATTATTGTATAATAGCTGTATAATACAGGTATTCTACAACTAGTTACCAAGCTTCAATTCGATCGAGTCTATATTTTTTTAGTTATCGAGGAAATAATAAACAGTTGTACCGATTATGCCCGTAAACGAACTCAACTCTACCATTCAGATACGCAATATACCCTGAAAATTGCAGGTCCCTATGTCCTTTCCTTCGAAAGTTATCGAGGCAACGGTCACCATCCATCTACTGAACTCACACAAAGCTGCTCGAATCTCCAACAATATAGATCCGAGCATGTTCAAACTTGGAACTTGGCATTAGAGTTGGGTTCTGAAGGCTCCAGCGATGTCGGACGAATAGTGACGGATATAAAGAATTGTTTTCAATAGTTTTCAATGATTTCTTAAAAATTTTCTAGTGATACGATCCTCACGAAATTTTGCAAGAATTTTGCGTTGCCATTGTTACCATGTTTGAAGTTAATCGGTTTTGTATTTTTCGAGTTATTGAGGAAATAACAACCCATTTCAGATGGGTATAACTTCAAAACCATTTGGCCGATCTCTTTCAATTCTCAGTTTATCGTGACATAAAGAATACTACTTAATAATTCGTTTTAAATTTTCTAGTAATACGATTCTCACGAAATTTCACAAACGTGCTTAGGTTTATATTTTACAACTATTCACCAAGTTTCAATTCGATCGGATTTGTATTGGATGAAAACAAAATTATTACTCGAAAACCATTGGGCCCATTATAACCATTAACGAACTTGTCCGACTCATTGGGAACCCAATCGTTTGAGACCATTATCTGCAAAAAATTACAGACATTTGGGCAAAATGAAAACGCGATGTTCCCCAGAGCATACGCGCAAAAAGGTCTTATGTAATTGAAAACATACTTTAGTAGTAGCATATGAGGTTTTTTATGTACCAATGACCAACAACTCTCTATTACTGTCGAGCTTTCTCTGAGGAGAAGCCGAGGATAGCAAGCAGGCGAGGCAATAGAAGGTTTTTCGCCAAGGTGCATACTTCATTTTTTCGTCGACCTCTACATACTTTTATGAATTTTGAACCCCTTAAATAATTTCACAATAGCAAATGACAGTTATTCTCATACACACTTATGTTTGTATTGAACAGTATCATGTCATATTCATAGTGACCACAGTGAATTACAGTTATTCTGAAAGGCACTTATGTTTGTATTGAATCGTATCATGCCGTATTCATAGTGACCATAGCGGACGAAAAAGTACTTTTTCTTTTTCTAAGTAGGACGTTTGCGCTTTCATTGTCGAATACGGAATTTTAATATTAAGTCCCGCAAATCCCGCACGGAATATCCCGCAATGTTGATCCCGCAGAATTTCAGCGGGATCCCGCATTTGCGGGATCCAGCAATTGCGGTATTGGATTCCCTAGTTCCGAGTCAAAATCTCTACTAACTGAGCTAGAAGCAGGCATCATTAAATAAAAATTAGTCAACGTGAGTAAGTGCCGTAGAGTACTGACTTCACACCAATGCTTTTTTGTATTTTTTTCCGAATCATTCGATCCAACTGAAACTGAGCACTAGTTTGTAGAATTACGACCTGAATATGCAGTTTTGTATATATCGGGAACTAGGGAGAGAGAACAAGAATTAGAAAGTTTTATTATCATAATAACTAGAAACTTACTTTTGTAATCAAAATGAAACTCAGTAGTTAGTAGTAAAGATCCACCAAATGATTATTAATAAAAAATAAATTGGTTCAAGCACTGACCTGAAGTCAGAAGCTTTTGCGCGTATTTTCTATTGTCCATAAACATTTTTTCGTCATGTTTTTCAAATTTTCTAGGGTTACGGTTCTTACAAAATTTTAAACACGTGTTTATGTTGATTTTCTTCTACTAGTTACCAAGCTTAAATTCGATCGAATATTTATTTTTTGAGTTATCAAGGAAATAATATTCCAGGTGGGTATAACTCGGAAACCGTTAGAACGATTATGCCCAAAAACGAACTCAACTCTCCCATTTGGATACGCAACCCACCCTGAAAATTGCAAGTCCCTATCTCCTTTCGTTCGAAAGTTATCGAGGCAACGGTCACCCATCTACTGAACTCACACAAGGCTGCTCGAATCTCCAACCATATTTAACCGATCGTGTTAAAACTTGGAACTTTGCAGTAGATTTAGTTTCTAAAGGCTCTTGCAAAATTTCAGCAATTTCAGATGAATAGTTACTGATATATAGAATTTTTTTTTTCAATTTTCAATGATTTTTTAAAAATTTTCTACGAATACTATCCTCACGAAATTTTACAAGAATTTTCGCGTTGGCATTCTACAACTAATAACCATGTTTGAATTCAATCGGTCTTGTATTTTTCGAGTTAATGAGGAACAAAAAACAACCAAATTTCAGATGGCTATAACTGTAAAACCGTTTGGCCGATTATGCTCATAAAGAAACTCAAATGTCGCATTCAGATGCACAGCCTAACCTGAAATCTTCAAGCCACTATCTCTTTCCGTTTTCAGGTTATCGTGACAACAGAAGTATTTTTTAATAGTTTTCTAGAGATACGATTCTCACAAAATTTCACAGACGTGCTTATGTTTATATTCTACAACTACTCAGCAAGTTTCAATTCGATCGGATCTATATTGGCTGAAAAAAAAATTATTACTCGGAAACCACAGGGCCGATTATGCCCATTAACGAACTTGTTCGTCGTATTGAGATGCGCCACCTACCCTGAAAATTTCAAGTCGCTAGCTCTTTCCGTTCTCAAGTTATCGTGACAACAACAAGACCGATTGGTCGCAGTGGAGGGGCGGGTTTCGTCTGCCCAGCACAAACCATAATAATAATAATAATAATAATAATATCGTGACAACGGCCGGACTGCCGGCCGGACAGAATCAAATTTGACCTCGAATTCTTCATTGGGCAGTCAAACCAAATCGTTTGAGACCATTTTCGTAAAGAAATTCGAAAGTGACAGACATTTGGGCAAAATGATAACGCGATGTTCCCCAGAACATACGCGCAAAAAGCTATTAAAAATAATCACTTCGTGAATCGTGAGTGATAGACGAGAGTTTATAGCTCTAGCATTCAACTGGGTATATCCTGCAAAGTGCTAGTTACATGCCCAATGAGGTGAGCAGTTTTGGATTTGTTGGCCCGCTTGTTCCTTGGAATAATCAGAATGATTAATAAAATATCCACTGTCAAATACAGCACGATCACTCTCGATCGAAATGAGTTAAAGGGTTCACTTTTGCAGAGTAGGTTTGGGGCATAAATATCTCGGTTAGTATCACTAGTTGGTAAAATTCCTTGAATAGTTTCGGAATTATAGCCATCCGAAATTTTGTTTTTCTAATAATTCAAATTATACTGATCGGATCGAATTGAAACCCAGTTGTTATTTGAAAAATACCGACAAATAGACGCATGAAATATTTCGTTAGCATAAAGAAAAAAAATATTAGAAAGCGCTTATGTGAGGCCAGTCTTCCTTAGCGTGCTTGTTTATGACATCATTCAATTCTGATTTGTCAACATGAACAACCGCGCAAAAGCACACCTACCTCACGTCATTGTTTTTTTTTTTTAAATTTTCATACATAGCACAATCAAGGAAAGAGGAAAGACCACAAGAAAAATGATTTCTTCAATTGGCTCTCTTGGAGAACACACATAAATTTCAATACAGACTTATTTCTCGGTTGGTTTGTTTTGGATATGACTAAAATTTAAACGCTCTAATATATCTTCTTGGTCTATAAAAATGAAAATCATTCGGATGAAATTGTTCGTCCTGTTGCGTAAATCATATATGGAACATGAAATAACTGGAAAATCATGGACGTGAAGTCAATATACTTCAGTGAACTTGATCGAATTTAAAGCCATCCAGGAACTGAAATCATCTGAGGCTACTGGACTTCCAGGAAAGAAAATACTTTTTCCAATATTTCCACCAATATAAATCCGATCGAGTTTAAATTTGAAACTTCGCTGTAAAATAAGTTTCTGAATGCTTATGAAATTTGTTTCGTTATTTTTCAGCAAACTACCGAGTTTCAATTCAATCAGATCAGTACTTTTGGAGTGTTTGGAAAAACAAAATTCAGATAGCTCTAACCTCTGAAACTATCTAGCGGATTTCGCTCATCCGGGATATTTGGACAGAATTGAGTTTGACCTCGGATTTTTCATAAGGCAGTCGGAACTAATCGTTAAAGACTGTATTTTGATCAAAATGATAGACAGAGCCAGGAAAAGAAGCGCGCAAAAAGGGAATCAAACACGACACCGCAATTCTTCAGACAGACTCAGGAAAGTAAGCAGCCAGACTATACTTCATGAAAGGTCTATTCACTTGAATATAATGATGAATGCAAAAGTTGAAAATTCAAGTCTAATAAAAATTTTTCTCCGAAATTCTTCCGAAATGTTTCTTCATTCCCACAATCGTGCGGAGTTCGATATGAAATAATTTTTCTAGGTCAACCCTCTCCTTGTCAGATTGATCTGTGATTTTGTCTCGGGAAATATTCATGAATTACAAATAGTCTCACAAATATATGCACCATAAAAAAAATCAGAGTAAAAAATATTGAGTTTAATGATATTTTTCCCTCATAGAATATTTCTCACCGAAATTCAGGGAGTTATTAAGAATATTCAACAATAGAAATACAAAACCTATTGAATGTAACGGTATTTTCAAAAGAGGAATACGTCGCTTATTCTAGTGATCCAAATGAATGATAGATTTTATTTTTCGTTATACTATTGATGTGATTTGAAGATGTGTGTACCTATTCGTAAGCTTTCAAAATTCGAAAATATTCATCAATGCTTTTCGAATGAAAAACAAATGAATGTCGAAAAATTTACTTCTCCGATTTTTCCAGAAAAGATATTGGCTTGGAAGGCCATAGTCCATAAACCAAAAAGTTTGATGATTGCTCGCTCAGTGGATAGAGTGAACAGGAGATCTAGTCAAACGCTAATGGTCACCACTCACTGTCTGGTCAAATATGGAGAGTGCTGTGCCTAAGCTGGCGTGAGGATACAGTTACAAAACCAGCACAGAACACGACTGATTATCCTATCTCGTACAAGCTCAGTGAGTCGAACTCAATGGTTTGGGACCATTTTCGGAAAAAAATCCAAATGTACAGGCATTGTGGCAAAATGATAGCACGCTGTTCCTTGCGGAACACACGCACAAGAGGAAGGTTTGCGTCAGGGGACCCTCGTTATTAACGAAGTTGCTTACGCCAATGGGCGTAAGCAACAATTGTAGAATGCTACAAATCCGAATATAATTTGATAAAGATCATTCAAATAATGTTATTCATTAATTCGTCATGAGAAATAGGACACAAACGACTCATATGTTTACTCAGTGGATAGAGTGAACAGGAGATCTAGTCAAACGCTATTGGTCACCACTCACTATCTGGTCAAATATCGAGAGTGCTGTGCCTAAGCTGGCGTGAGGATACAATAACAAAACCAGCACAGAACATGACTGATTATCCTTTCTCGTACAAGCTCCTAGGAATTTCTGACGAGTCCATTCGGGGAAGACCTAGGTGTTTCAAAGTTTGACAAGAGTGCCAAAGCCCCTGTACACAGAGTTTTCCCACTTTTTGATAACATGATTATGCTGACCCACCTAGGTCCTTTCCAAAGTGAACATCCTCAGAAGCTCCTATAGGAGCTTGTGAGAATTATGAGAATCAGTCGTGTTGTGTGTAGGCTTTGTCACCATATTCTTACACCAGCTCAAATTACTTATCATCCAATTCAAATTGATCAACGTGACAAGCGTCCCAAAGAGTACCGACTTCAGATTAGTGCTTTTCAAGTTTTTATGATAACTCTGTTCGTTACTACAGTCTGGTCTACGCCTATTAGTTTTACCGTCGGTCAAAATGAAAAAATATAAAAAATATAAATAAAGTCAGTACTCTTTGGCGCGCGTGTTCACGTTGGCTAATTTGAATTGAATGATGAGGGTTTCAAGCAGAGTGGATAGAACGAGCCGGAGATCTACCTAGAGGGTAGTAGACACAATTCACTGTCGGGTCATAAATAAACAGTGCTATGTCAAAGCTGGCATAAGGATAGAGCAACAAAGTTGATAAAGAACACAACTGACTCTCCTTAGTCACACATGCTCCTAGGAGCTTCTGAGGGATCTCCTGGGGGATTAATTGGGAGGGGCACGCGCGAATTGGGAGGACAAGCTCCTAGGAGCTTGTGTGACTAAGAACGGACGGACAGAACTGAATCTGACCCCGGATTATTCATCAGTGAGTTGAACTCAATGGTTTGAGACCAATTTCGAAAAAAAAATCCGAAAATACAGGCATTGTGGCAAAATGATAGCACGCTGTTCCTTGCGGAACACACGCAGAAGAGGAAGGTTTACGGTCAGGGGACCCTCGTTATTAACGAAGTTGCTTACGCCCATTCTACAAATCCGAATAAAATTTGATAAAGATCATTCAAATAATGTTATTTATGAATTCGCCATGAAAAATAGGACACAAAAGACTCATATGTTTACTCAGTATCAGACCCCCATGACCTATCCACGGAATTCACTTTCATCCAAGCACAAGCAATACAAAAAAAGTCAGCACACTAATGCGCATGCGCAGTTTACTTGTCACTGAAAGTGCTCTCTTTCATGCTGTCGGCCCACATAACAGCGAACAAACCGCTTGCTCATGAACAGAACGAAGATTGTCCGAAAGGGGCACCATGAATTCCAAAATTGGCCCAAGGGGCACTGCAAATCGGCAAGAACGCTATTTCTCTGAAACTGACGTGCACGCGTGCGCACATAATAACCTTTCCCCTCAAAAACTCGGAATATTGGTTCAGCACCGGACCCATGACCGCTAGATGTAGAGCACTACCAATCTAACTTGTACAACCTAAAAACAGTAAATTGTCCTTTGCGCATAAGGAGTCCATTCGTTAATGCCTTCTCAAAATCACACTTCATACAAAACTCGAATTCTCCTGCACAGAAAGTCCAGGAGATATTGCAACTTTAATCCACGAATGTGCGGTCCTCTCGAGGGGATTCTATAGAGGAATATAATCCTGCACCTCATAATACCACTCCTCCCAGAAGAAGACTCCAGTAGTTTTCTCACTTCTCATCTATTCATGCGCAGATCGAAAAATATACAAAAGGGGCAGCGTAAAATTCAAAATTAGCCCAAGGACCACGTTATGAACACTTCATCTCAGAAACTACGCTATTTTCTCGAAACAGGCTTGCACACACATAATTGACATGAGGAAGTAATAATGCTCTCCAGTCCCTCCCTTACCTACCGCTCCTGATTCAGTCAAATTTTGAAACAAAATTTAAAATTCCTCATATCGCTCATCCACTTATTCAATATCCACCATTCTTACACTTTTCAGTCCGTGTAAGAAACGACGGAAATGTTAAGTTTCTTCAAAACCATCCTGTTCATATGCAAAACTCCCAAAGTAAGATTTTACAATTTTACATTGAAATACAATTCCACACATCATTCCTCCCCTTTTTGAATCGTTTCTGTAGTTACGCTTTTTCGATCGGTCCCGTATATACTAGGGATCGGAATTTTGTGTCAGGCAAAAATTTCGACTATTCGAATATTTGAATTTGTTCACCAACAAAAATATGAAATTTCGAATAGTCAGACTAATCAGATAGATCTAGTGCGTAGTATCGGAGATATTAAAAAAAAATGGGTTCAAGCCCTGTGGACAGGAGCTTTCTGGCGCTCTAGTTCAAACAGACAAATTATATCTGGTATTGGTTTCTCAGAGTTGGGAATTATATCAATGTATTCATATGATATCACTGCATCATAAAGGAAATTTAATTCAAATAATAGTTTATTAGATAAGTAATAATAAATTACCTTGTAATCGATCAAAAATTTCCTGATCTACGTTCACCAAACTACAGAATTATGCTTTCAATATTTACGTAATATTTCCAAACATTTTCGGGTGAGGTCCCCGTTGCATCGCTAAAATACGAGTATTTCAACCCCAATATTTTTGAAGTTACAATATTCCCTTCTGTCAAGTTGACATTATGAGAATTCATACATAGAATAATAATTATATCAATCTGTGAAATACGATTTACATTGAAATTTTAAAAAATCATATCTCCGAAAGTATTAGCTTGTTAGAGGTGAAAATGATATGAATGGATTCTTATGATAAAACTGCTTATTAAAAAAAATTTGATTTGGAATTTGTTTCGTAAAAAAAAATTTTTTTTTTGTTACTTCGAAACCATCTGTCCGATTTTGCCCAATAACGAACTTAGCCGAGATATTCATCCCCCAAACCTACTCTGAAAATTTCAACTCTCTAGCTCATTCCGTTCGAGAGTTATCGTGCTTACGGACGGCCGGCCGGCCGGACAGAATGAATTCCGACCACGGATTCTTGATCAGTGAGTCGAACCAAATCGTTTAAGACCATTTTCATCGAAATATTCCAAAATTACAGACATTTGGGCAAATTGATAAGCACTCAGTGCCGAGGAACTAGAGCGCCAAAAATGATAAATTGGTTCAAGCCCAGTGGACAGGAGCTTTGGCGCTCTTGTTCAAACTTTGACAAATCATATTTCTGAAATTATTGGTCTCTGGGAATGATATAAATGGATTCTTTCGATAGAACTGTATCATGAAAGAAATTAAATTCAAACAGACTGATTCTCCTCAATAAAGAACTTATCCGATATATTTATTCCTCAAATCTACTCTGAAAATTATATTATATCAATTAAAACTTAGACAATATTGCAGATTTGTTTTTACTGGAGATATTCTGAACCCAATTTGATTATGTATCTTACCAAAGAATATATTTCCATCATCATATGGATTATCCACGGGCATTATATTATCACCTTTAAAGTATAATATCATATCATCCTCATAATTCTACGATAGCTAAGGTTATTTCATTGGTCATTTTGCATTCAATGATACTTCGTTTTCTAGAACAGGAGGTGTAGTTTATATCAAGAATAACGAACCAGAAATAATTTTGACATTTATCTCTCATACGAAAATAAGATGACATGTAAGAATACAGATAATATAATAGTTCATAGATAGAATAATTTAGTACATCATTCTGTGAAAACGTAGTACGATTCATTATTGAAATTTCGAATAATCGTATCTCCGAAAGTATTAGCTTGTTGAGTTGAAAATGATAGTAGTGTATTTTCATGGTGAAACTGCATCTTGAAAAGAATTAATTTGAAATTTGTAATATAAAAAAAAATATTTGATTCGTTAGGTACTCTGAAACCATCAGGCTGATTTTGTCGAATAACGAACTCAACCGAGATATTTATCTCCCACACCTACTCTGAAAATTTCAACTGCCTAGCTGATTCTGTTCGAGAGTTATTGTAGAAATAAAATTAAAAAATTTCAAATTTTATTTTGACACTTTACGGCAACCCGATCAATAAAAAACTTCGCAGGCACATAAAGGTCATCATTCTACAATTTGGTGCAAAATTTCAGACAGATCGAGTGATCTACTTCGGTAATATTATTAAAAAATGTTTTACTAAAAACGGCCATTACTCCGAAACCGCTTGGTTGATTTCACCCGTTATATTTACGCTCCAAACCTACCCTGCAAATGTTAATCTTCTAGCTTCTTTAGTTCGAGAGTTATCATATTAAAGGACAGCCGGCCGGACTAAATCGATTTCAACCACGGATTCTTGATCGGTGAGTCGAACCAAATCGTTTAAGACCATTTTCAGCCTCGTTGGTGCACCCTGGGTAACGCTAAAGAGCTAACAATCAAATTTGGCAGCCGGACAATATTTTGATCTCCCGGCTAAAGTACATGATGCCTGGCGCGACACTGAACCCAATCGGGCCATCTCGGGACCTTTCGACAAGAAATCTTGGATCAAGACTCAAGATCTGCCAGCGAAACATACACATATACACTTTTATGTGTTTATATCATGTGCAGCCATACGATAAATAATAAATAATAAATACAGACATTTGGGCAAAATGATAACGCGATGTTCCCCAGAACATGTGGGAGAGCCCTGTGGACAGGAGCTTTGGCGCTCTTGTTCAAACTTTGACAAATCATATCTCCGAAAGTATTGGTTTCTCAAACTTGAGAATAATATCAATGGATTCTTATGATAGAACTGCATCATAATTATAATTTCAGAGTTAGAGGAAGAAATCATGTTTACAGCTCTTAATTGCCAAATCAGTGTGATTCCATATAAATTTTCAGTTCATTTTTGATGCAACCACCAAATTTAATCCACAATTAAGCTAATCGAAGCTTCGTCAAACCCACCATGAATATGTTAGATACCGTCCGAATACTGAAGGCAATCAGCGTCGGGTGTGGTTAGTACTTGAATGGGTGACCGCTTCGGAACACCGCATGCTGTAACCTTTTTCCAAGTTGGTCATTGTACGTCAATTTTAAAGAATTTGCGTAATTAAATTCATTTAATTCATTAAAATCATAGAATCAAGAATAATTATTGAAAATTTGAAAAATCATTCTCCGAAGGAATCAGTTTTTCAGAGTTGAGAATTATATCAATGGATTGTTATGATGACACTGCATCTCAAAAAAATTTAATTTGAAATTTGTAATGTACCTAAAGAAATTTTTTTTCGTTACTCCGAAACAGGCCAATTTTGCTCAATAACGAACTTAACTGAGATACTTATCTCCCAAACCTTTTTGAAAATTTCAACTGTTTAGCTTCTTCCGTTCGAGAGTTATCGTGGTTACAGAATCGATTTTGACCACGAATTCTCGTTCAGTGAGTCGAACTAAAATGTTTAGGACCATTGTCAGTCGAAAAATCGAAAATTATAGACATGTAGGCAAATTGATAAGCACACTGTTCCGAGGAACAAGAGCGCCAAAAATAATGACTAAGATTCGTGTAGGAATACCTATTCTGATAGACGTGCATACAAACAATTTTGATTTGTATAACAATATCCGTGTGTTAAGCACTTGATTCAGAAATGACGATCATCTTTTAAGACAAAGCCCCATTATCGAATGAGATCCCGCCATGAGACAGTTTCAAATCAATGTAATACGCGCTCAATATTATTGTACAATATTTTGATTTGTGCAATATAAATTGATCGTGTGTGGGCGGTATTGAGAGGTTGCGCAATAGCGCAATATATTGCACAACCATCAATATCGCACCAACCAACATATTGTACAATAATATTGACTGTCTAAGGGCCACTGTCAATATATTGTGCAATCCACATTGCACAATAATATTGAGCGTGTATGGGCCGCTTAAGGGTAATTTGGCGCTTATGCAATGTACACATATCTTTTAAATTATAGTTGATCCGTTACATCTGATACGAGATTCGATATTCATTGACCTATAACCCAAATACCCTCTAACTCTAACTACCCTCTAACCCAGATTCCAGATTTAAACTCTCTATAGATCAAATCTATATTGTTCAAAATATTGGGAAATATATTGTTTGCTGGAAGCTAAGTCGTGAGTTCAGTACCTGAATGGGTGACCACTATAGCTATAAATTTGCGCCAAAGTAGACTGACCTCACGTCAGAGCTTTTTCAATTATTCCTCTCTCAATGAGACCAGTTATTTTTTTGGCGCGTATGTTCTGGGGAACATCTCGTTGTCATTTTGCCCAAATGTCTGTTTTTTTTGCCGAAAATGGTCTCAAACGATTGGGTTCGACTACCTGATGAATAATTCAAGGTCAAATTTAATTATGTCCTGCCAGCCGTCCGTTGCCACGATAACGACTTGAAATTTTCAGGGTAGGTGGCGCATCCCAATACGACGGACAGGTTCGTTAATGGGCATAATCGGACGAATGTTTTCCGAGTAATAATTTTGTTTTCATCTAATACAAATCCAATCGAATTGAAACTTGATGAGTAGTTGTAGAATACACATCCAAGGTAGCTTGTGAAATTTTGTGAGAATCATATAACCGAAAAATTATAAATAAAATATTATTTTTGTCACTATGACCTGAGAACGAAAAGAGATAGGCTAGGTTGTGCATCTGAATGCGACATTTGAGTTTGTTCTTAGGCATACTCGGCCAAACGGTTTTGGAGCTATACGCTACTGAAATTTGGTTGAAATTTGCTCAATAACTAAAAAAATACAGAACCGATAGAATGCCAACACAAGAACTTTTGCAAAATTTCGTGAGGATCCTATGCTTAGAAATTTTTCAAAAAGTCATTGAAAAAATTCTATATATCAGATACTGTTCATCCGACATCGCTGAAATTTCGCGAGATCCTTCAAAACTGAATTCTACTGCCAAGTTGCAAGTTTGAACACGATTGGATCTATATTGTTGGATATCCATGCAGCCTTGTATGGGTTCAGTAGCTGGAGGGGTGAATGTTGCCTAGATGACTTCCGAGAGAAAGGAGATAGGGACTAGCAATTTGCAGGGCAGGTTGCACATCCCAATAGGAGAGTTATGTTCGTTATTGGGCATAATCGGTTTCAGAGTTATACCCACCTGGAATATAATAGAAATGAAGCTTGTTAACTAGTTATAGAATATCGACATAAAGACGTGTGTGAAATTTCAGGAGAACTGTACCCCTAGAAAATTTTAAAAAACTTGCGAAAGTCAGGAGCTTTTGCGCGTATGTTTGATTAAGAGTGTCCAATACAGGAATGGACAATAGAACATACCTGCAACAGCTACTGCCTTCACATCAGTGCTTGAACCAATTTTTGAATGAATTATTTTCCTCTTATGGAATTATTTATTAGTCAGTCACGGCGTATTGGTACCTACTCGAAAGTAGTTGTCTGAAAAATTTCAGGAAAAATATCAAAGAAATTGGGACAGACTTTTTCGACGTTTTCATGTGATAAAATCTGAGTAGTTTGATTTCCCAATAACTTTTTTTGACGTTTTTTATCTTACAATTCCTAAAAAATTTCGTAATTCAATATTTTACTTATTCTTTATAGAGAATCGATTATATGAAGATAGCGGAATGAGATATTTGCAAAGTTATAAGTATACTAGATGCAGTACAGCTAACTTCAGATATTTATATTCCAGGAAAATGACAAGAATAATTCCAAGATAGATCTTCACGTAAATATGAGCAATTAGGTCTATTTTTTAAATGGAAAATGAATAAAATTAGAATCATTAACTTTCGTTCAATCACTTTAGTGTTGTGAAGAAAAATAATGCCAACATTTTCCGTTCAGAGTACTCATTCAATTCCAAGAACGCATTTCTCTCAATCAGTAACTTTTTACATAATGGGATATTCTATACTGAAAATATGAGCTACTGTAAAGCCTATGAATCTTTTGAATTCACCTATTAATAGTTAACATTTGTTAACAACAACAACTTTACAAACTTCGTGGACAAAATATTATAAATTTTAACGAAATTTTTTATCGGAATCAAATACTCAAGAATGCCATAAAACTTGTCAATACTAATTGCATTGAATCCAATGCTATGATTTGCAGTTTATAATGATAGATTTTCAGTTTTCGAATCGATGTTCATTTATTCCTAGCTAGATCATGAAACTTATATATTAATTCTTGCCTGCTAAATTTGAAGCGTTTGGAATTCCCAGGGTATGTTTATAACTCATCCATTTCATGACATTAACTGCTCATAAATCAAACGGAGGAGTAACAGCTGCATTCCATATATAAGATAATATCAAACCATCGTACGTTGTGGCCTCCGAAGATCTGACAACCTTGCAGGAAGTAATAGCGTACTACCAATACAAAATATATGCGGAGGAGACAACGTCTGGTTCGTATAAGGAAAATTTATTTGGAGAAAATCATTTCCCCTCTTTAGGAATCCTAATTCTTTATCTTCCCCTCTTTATCTATAAACAAGAATTATTTCGATAGGACATCCCCTTCACCCGGAGGTCAGGTCGCCTTATGAACTTAACGGAGGTGAGAACGAACTACGAATCCATATATATATATATATATATATATATATATATATATATATATATATATATATATATATATATATATATATATATATATCACTGTCAGGTCAAAAATTAATAGTGCTGAGCCTAAGCTGTCGTAAGGATACAGTGACAAAGTCGACAAAGAAAACAACGGACTCCCCGTAGTCACACAAGCTCCTAGGAGCTTTTGAGGGATCTCCTTGGGGAAGATCAGGGAGAGTCAATATAATCATAATCATGTCTATTGCAATCGTGCCAAAGCAGATTAAATCCAAGTCAATGTTTTTTAAGCGTCTTTGCTGCATTGGCATGCTTGCTCTATACATGGTTATGATTATGTTAACCCTCCTTCGTCTTTCCGGAGGATATCCCTCAGAAGCTCCTAGGAGCTTGTACGACTAAGGACAGTCAGTTGCATTCTTTGTTGACTTTGTTATTGTATCCTTACGCCAGCTTAGACACAGCACTGTTACCTTTTGACCCGACAGTGAATGGTGTCCAATACCCCCTGACTTGATCTCTCGCTCGCTCTCTCAATTGAGCTGGAATCTCAATCAATAATTTCAAATTAGCCAATGTGAACTAGCATGTGGAATGGTACTGACTCCACGTCAGTGCTTTTTTATATGTTTGCAAGTTTCTTTGGCAATTCTGTATATTAATACTTCTGGCTATTAGTTTTACCGTAGGTCAAAATAAAAAAAAATAATATGGTTAGGGGACCCCCGTTAGGAACTCATTTGCTCACGCCTATTCTTCAAATGCGAATATAATTTATATCTTCCTAATACACGGTGGATTGTGTAAAGCCTCCATTGGCTTATATATAGATCTAATTCGAAGGTTTCATTCAAAATGTGCTGGACATCGACATAGAATCACATTAATGTGGCAATTAAGGACAGTCATAGTTATTTATAAATCAACCCCAGGGCCACGCTACAGATATTTCAACTCGGAATCAACGCTATTTCCTCAAAACTGACCTGACGGTCCACAGGTTTGCCATAATTTGTGTTAAAAATCTCACAATATTGGATAAGCACCAAATCCATGACTGCTAATAGTAAAACACTCCCAACATAAGCCATACAACCCAGAAAGAGCCATTTCTCCACTGCGCATGCACAATCTACTCGTAGCTGGAAGTGCTCTAAAGATTACACACCTCACACAAAACTATGATTCTTCAACAGTAGTGGTTCAGGAAATATCGCAGCTTCAATCCACGCATTGGCGAACACTCCCAAGGGGATTTTATGGTGGAATAGAATCCTGCACCTCAATGCTCTAAGACGAAAACAGCACTTCTCGTCTGATCATGCGCAAAATGAAAAATTCCGGAAAGGGGTAAAATGAATATCAAAACATATTTGAAAGTTCTGTTGACAGGGGCTTTGGCAAACTACTAGCGAGTAATTATTTAAACTTTGAAAAATCATATCTCAAAAATTGGTTCAAGCACTGACGTGAAGTCAGAAGCTTTTGCGCGTATGTTCTATTGTCCATTCTTTTGTATTGGACGCCCTTAATCGAATTTACCATGGTAAATTATGTTTTATGTATGTGTATGTAAATTTACCATGGTAAAATTCGAATTAAGAGTGTCCAATATAGGAGAATGGACAACATAATTTACCATGGTAAATTCGATTAAGGGTGTCCAATACAGAAGAATGGACAATAAAACATACGCGCAAAAGCTTCTGACTTCACGTCAGTGCTTGAACCAATTTTTTTTTCGTGATTTTTGTGAAATTTTCTAGGGGTGCGGTTCTGAAAATTTTTTTTTTCGTCATTTTTTTCAAATTTTCTAGGGTTACGGTTCTTACAAAATTTTAAACACGTCTTTTGATGATTTTCTACTACTAGTTACCAAGCTTCAATTCGATCGAATATTTATTTTTTGAGTTATCAAGGAAATAATATTCCAGGTGGGTATAACTCTGAAACCGTTGGACCGATTATGCCCAAAAACGAACTCAACTCTCCCTTTCGTATACGCAACCTACCCTGGAAATTGCAAGTCCTTATCTCCTTTCGTTCGAAAGTTATCGAGATAACGGTCACCCATCTACTGAACGCAAACAAGAATGCTCGAATCTCCAACAATATTCAACTGATCGTGTTAAAACTTGAAACTTGGCAGAAGAGTTAGGTTATGAAGGCTCTTGCAAAATTTCAGCAATTTCAAACGAATAGTTACTGATATATAGATTTTTTTTTTTAATTTTCAATGATTTTTTAAAAATTTTTTACAAATACCATCCTCACGAAATTTTTCAAGAATTTTTGCGTTTGCATTCTACAACTGATTACTATGTTTGAATTCAATCGGTTCAGTATTTTTCGAGTTAATGAGGAACAGAAAACAAACAAATTTCAGATGGCTATAACTCTAAAACCATTTGGCCGATTATGCTCATAAACGGAATGAAATGTCGCGTTCTGGTGCATATCCTAACCTGAAATCTTAAAGCCGCCATCTCATTCCGTTCTCAAGTTATCGTGACAACAAAAATATTTTTTAATAATTTTTTTAAAATTTTCTAACCATACGATTCGCACAAAATTTCACGAACGTGCTTAAGTTTATATTCTACAACTACTCGCCAAGTTTCAATTCGATCGGATTTATATTGCTTGAACACAAAATTATTACTCGGAAACCACTGGGCCGATTATGCCCATTAAGAAACTTGTCCGTCGTATTGGGATGCGCCAACCACCCTGAAAATTTCAAGTCGCTAGCTCTTTTCGTTCTCAAGTCATCGTGGCAACGGCCGGACGGCCGGCCGGACAGAATCAAATTTGACCTCGAATTCTTCATTGGGAAGTCGAACTGAATAGTTTGAGACCATTTTCGTCAAAAAATTCGAAAGTTACAGACATTTGGGCAAAACTATAACGCGATGTTCCCCAGAACAAACGCGCAAAAAGTATTGGTTTCTCAGAGTTGAGGTGATATCAATGGATTCTTGTGGCAGAACTGCAACATAAAATTTTTATTCAAAACGTAGGTCAATCACTCATCTCATATGTTGGATTAACATACAACAGCAAATTATAATTAGATAATTCTATGAAATCATAAAATTACCATCATTTATAGAAAAATTGAAAAATCATATCTCCGAAAGTATTAGTTTGTTAGAGTTGAGAATGATATCAGTGGATTCTTATGATGAAACTGCATGTTGAGAAAAATTTCATTTGAAATCTGCCATGTAAAATTTTTTTTTCCTATTACTCCGAAATCACCGAAATCAATAACGCACCATTTTCAGCCAAAAATTCCAAAATTTCCAAAATTGTCCCATAAACCACGTTATGGACACTCCTACCATGGACACTACGCTATTTCCTCGAAACTGGTTCGCACACTCACATAATTGGCATGAGGGGGTAATATGGCACTCGAGTTCCTCCCCAGTCTCTCAATTTTCAAACAAATTTTGAAAAACTAATTAAAATTACACAAATCATTCACCCACTTAATCAATTGCCGCCGCATTGCATATTCAAATTAGTTGGCCTTGTACAATTGTTATATGGAAGCATCACAATAATCAGATAAAACACGTGTTGGAACTTAAGTCGAATGTCTCCCAAATGTGATTTTCCACGTAGGAAAACAACTGGAGTAATTTGCCCAGTTTGGAAGTTCTAAATTGTGAAATCTATTTTGATGGTCCCAGAGGTCTGTTCTCGGTGAAACTTTGTGTAATCTTGCACACTCCAAGAGGTCATAATTGATCACCGAAGTGTCAAAATTAAACACAATCCAATATTTGGTTTCGGAATTTCGAGCAAAATTTTTCACTTATAGTTAATTGTATTTGTTGATTTTTTTCTAGTCATGCCATCGTCATGAAGTTTCACGCAAGTGTGTTTGTGGAAACAGAATTTTCAAATTTTTTACTTTTTTTCTAGTTTATAGCCATCATATGAATACATATCTTCGCATGCATATAAAGGTCATAATTCTACAATCTGATGCCAAATTTCAGATAGATCGAGTAATCGATTTCGGAAATATTCGCAAAAAATATTCTAACTGTAAATGGCCATAAATCCAGAACCGCTAGGTGGATTTCAACCATTAATGAACTCAGCCGAAATATTTGCTCTCCAAAACTACCCAGCAAATTTCGACGCGCTAACTCCTTTCGTTCGAGAGTGCTAACGACCGGCCGGCCAGACCGACAAATTGGATTTGATGCTCTTACTTTCAGAACAAGCGCAAAAAGTGTTTATTTGAAGAAGACTTGATTTAAGAATTTTCACATGTTTTTTAAATTTCAAAAATGGGAATACTTTATGAATAGGTAATCTTTATGAAGAGAATATCAATAAATGTTTATTGGAATTTAAGAAGGGTAAACCATTAACCGTTTATTTTCAAATTTCAATATTTTAGTATTATGATGTAATGTAATAGGAATATTGAAAAATTAGGCTCAGCAATGACGTGAAATCAGCCTATTCGCCTATTCACTTCTCACACAACCTCTCAAAATACTGCATAAATCGTAATACCGTATTTATTCAAAGGAATATAAGATTTAAATTCCTTTGAAATTATCGAAAATTTGTTTTGAAATATTGGGAAAATAAAATTTCCTGTGAGTATATGTGCGCAATCATTGGGTGGATCTTACTCATTAATGATTTTGACATAAGTCTTTTTGTCTTATAACAGATATATAATCACCACTCTTATTTTTCCCTTGATGTCTGATCAAACATTTAATTTCGAATATGTGGTGATCGATTTTAACCATAACTGAATTTAGTTCTCTAATTTTTGTTTTAAATTTGACCACAAATCCTCCGATCTGATCAATTCTCGAAAACACCAAAAAAAGATATGTGTTTGCATACTGCAGCTGGCTTGTGGTAGCTAAAAGTTGAACCATACAGAATTATTCGTACTTTATGCATATATGTATGTGCATTAGACCTTTTGCGGACCAATTGTAGCAATTGGGCTTTTCGAGGACATTTAGTCTTTTCGCGGACGGTCCTTGAATATCCGATGCGAGAATTGTTCCTTTTGAGGATGGTCCGCAAATAACTGATGCCTGGCATGAATCCGTCCGATCAAGGACCTTTTAGAAAATCTTTCCTATTAATATTCCATTCACCGAATTTAAAAGAAAAATCAAAGTAGCGTATTAAGTGCTTATATTTGGCACTTTTTATACATATTAGTTAAAGTTTTATATTTACAAGGTTTTAATCAAGTTGGAATGTTCGCATGTGAGCAATTTGTTGGTTTAAAAATGTTAAAACTTTTTTTCAACCAATTCCTGTTGATTTAGGTTTGGCTTTGTAAATTTGCATGCTTGTTCATTCCTGGAGACAAGACACGAGAATATTCAAGATGCTGAATTTCAGAGTGGCCGAAACATACAAAAAAAATTTCATTTTAGCTGATATTGGGCCCAACAGTGTTGTGCCTGAGCTGGCGCAAGGATACAGTAACGAAGCCTACACAGAACAAAACGTCCTCTTCTGACTCACACAAACGCCTAGGAGCTTCTGAGTGGGCCCTTTGGAAAAACTTAAGAGGGCCATTATAGTCATAGTCATGTCATTAGCAAGCGTGCCAAAGCAGATTGACGTCACGTCAGTGTATTTCGTGCTTTTTCGCTTCTCTGTAAAGGCAATCTGCATTGACGCGCTTGCTAATGACATGATTGTGTCTATAGTTCTGACCCTCTTAGGTATTTTCTCCTCAGAAGCTCCTAGGACCTTGTGCGAGTTTTGTCAGTTGTATTCTTAGTTGGCTTTATAACTGTACACAGTACTATTGATTTTGGACCCAACAGTGCATGGTGGCCATTGCCGTCTGACTAGATCTCCGGTTCGCCCTGTCAACTTAGCTTGAAGCACTCACCATTAAATTACAATAGGTTAACGTGAAAAATGTGCCATAGAGTTTATTTGAAAAAAAAAAGATTTGGTCAAGGGACCGTCAGCAACGAAGTTGCTTACGCCTAATCTTCAAATCTGAATATAATTTAAGGTAGATCTTCCAAATAAAGTTAGTACTAAAATCGTTCAAAAACAAGGAACAAAAGACTCATATGTTGGCATAGCACCAGATTCCCATGATCAATCAAAGGAATTCACTTGCATCCTAGCAAAAATAACACCATAAACTACCAGCTCACTCATGCGCATGCACTGTTCGCCCCTCACTGATAGTGCTCTCTATATTGCCGCCAGCACTTAAAACCAGGAATAAAAATTTCAAAATTTCAAAATTGGCCCAAGTCCCACAGGACGGACACTCCAACTCGAAAGCAACGCTACTTCCCCAAATTGACTTGCATGCTCACATAATTGCCATGAATTTTTAAATTTAGAGCGTTCGATGAGTAACATTTTTGAAGAATATTCTTCAAGAATCTCAAACCAGTCAAAAAATTTTTGGAAATATCAGTGGCATCCAAATTGAGGGAGTTGTAAAATCGAATGACCTCCTATCTAAGCACTGAAGCGAGAACTACGGCTGTGTAGAATTGTATCGCAATATCTTCAGACACTTCGGAGTTATTGCAAAAAAAACAATTATTTTTTCCATATTCAACACCCTGTATCTCATTAGGATATATGTTTATGGAAACTTTTAGTGATCAAAAGTAGCCTCCTATCTTATATTGAAGTCCTGCTACAAACAACTGACTCACTCTTCATTTAAATTCCTGCTAATCTGCCCACATAAAATAACACATTAAGCCGTCAAGGCGTAATTACATTACTCCTTGCACTACGCATTACATTACACCCGTATGGACCTGGCTTCACGACCAATAGACGAATAATGGAGAAGATGGAGAAAAGAAGATTTGTTCGAAGACAAGAAAAAGAAAAAAGTGAGAGTTTGACGTAGTTTTTGGTACTGGTTGCCACTGTTGTTTGAAAGTCGGAATAATTTACTTTTATTTGCTAATTGAATTTAGCATATCAGTATATTAGTGGATTCTTGTTTATAATCGTTAGATCTACCAAGTTAGTAGCGAAGTTATCATGGCATTGAAATAAATAACAGTAGATAATAGTTTGTTGTGTCTGTCGTTTTCAACTTGTTCGAGTATAGAAGAAAAGGAAATTTGTAGTTCCATTGAACCAAAGCAATGATAATATTGTGATTGATGTAAGTACGTATTCTGAGCACGTTATGTTTTCAAGGCATATGTATTTCCAAGATCAAGAAAATTCCACCCAAAATTGATACAGAGGAACATTTCGTTGTATTCATGATAGATAGCCACAATGGAAATACAAATGAAATCTTAAAAACCTCAAATTTTTGTGAGTCAAACTGAAACTGTAGGAAAGTACTAATTGAAAATTTTGTGAACCTTTGTAGCAGTCCTGTTTAGGGCGATGCCCTTAAAACAAACCTTCATATACTTATGGAAGATGAAAGGAATAGCAGGACTATAGTCACTATATGGAAAGCTTTCTCCTAAATACATTAAACTCGTTATACTTCGTATACTTATATTTATACAGGGTGAGTCTTCAAGTTGTGCATGAACCTTAATCCAACATAATCTGTAAACTCTGATTCCGAGATCAATAACCATCAACGTGTCGCGAAACCCAACATTTCTATTTTATTCTCTATGTTATTGTTCCAAGAAGAACAAGTAATAGGTACGCATCAAATTGGATTACGTTCGCGAAATGAATCTGCTCACAGCCTGTATACCTACCACAGTTTCCGAACGCCCATCTATCGGCACTCAGCCACTTATGAGGAGAGGAAATTGGGGATTATGTGACGTTTGCATGTGAATTAGACTTTTTATCGGCAAATCTTCAATCTGCATAAGCAATCCCTGAGGTTCATAGCACTGTCGACATTCCCTGACATCTGGAGATTCCAGAGTGAGATTATGGTTCGCGTCTTTGCTGTCTTAGAGTTTCATCCGCCTTTTCAAGTTTCGATTCAGTTATCTCGCCAGACCAGGGCAATGCATCGTAGAAAATACGGAGAGGACAGACATAGATTTGTGTTCGATCCTTCATATTGAACATCAACTGAGCATTAAAAAGTTCCTTTTCCTGTGCATAGGTATTATAGAGTGTTCTGGTTTTCACCAAAAATTTCAACCTAGCATAACTTTCGAACGGTTATCCCGTTTCAGTTATAATTTTCAAGTAATATCGTCGTATATACTTAATTCTAGAACATAACATATACAGAAATCTGAAAATCCAGGTCCGGACGTAAATATTTTGGTAGGTTGTGTTGAAAACTTTACGCCTGATAAGGGTTTTGCACCATGTGATGATGAAACTTTGAACATTAAAATTGCGAAACCTAACACTTGTATAAGATTTTAAATCAAGTAATTAATTTCAGTAATTATTTCTTCTTCTTCCTCTATTAGGAGGCAATCTGTCTGATTGATTCCAGTTTCCCTCAGGGTCTTCATTTCGGTTGTTCTTAATATTCTCTTTGTTACATATATTTTTGCTCTGGTTTCCACGCCAGATGTCATAATTGGTCGTGCACATGTTTTATGCAGGGTGAGTCTTTGACCACTGCATTAATATTAACCAAAGATTCCTCTCATCGAATGAATCACTTTTTTCATTTACCATTTTTCCAGATTCGGCTCAGGTAAAAAGTTACAAGCGTTTAAAGATTTCACAATGTGCTAATACACTCCCGCATATAAATTATCCATGACATTGTTGGCGGACGAGAATAAGGCATGGTAACGTGGTTTACAGCTTGATTCGGGATTCCAACGCTCAGGGACGGATCCATACAAGTAGTGGAATTTCTGGAGTTTTCCATTTCAAAACATTCAATGAAGAATATCTCGAAAACGGTGCGTTTAAGGAGAAATGATGGGGAATGATATAATGTTCTAAAACGATGGAATATTCTTGAAATGACTCAAGAAAAACCTTATATGCTTTTTTTATGCTAATTTCGTTTAGTTTTATGAATCCACGAGTCCATAACTAGAAAACCAGTAGAAGTAGAAAATAACTAATATTTGGAAAATATGTATCATAGTTATAGGAAACTTTACGCCAACATTCATTTTATTCGAAAAAAGGATGTCAAAGCTACAAAATAAAAACTGATTTTTTTTCAAAATTTCAACAGACTGTATCTTCTTACCTGAGCTGAATTTGGAAAAATGTTGAATGAAAAAAGTGTTTCATTTCATAAGAGGAATCTTTGATTAAAATTAATGCAGTGGTCAAAGACTAACCCTGTATATCCTTGTTTTACATTCTGTACTTAAAAATTTGATTTTCCAGATTGAATATTTCAGTTGTCCTGACATTGCGGCGCCGTTTTTGGTCTGTTTACGTACTTCATCATCCAGGAAACCTGGGCTCGTGATTTTGCATCCGAGGAACTCAAATGACATGACTTGCTGAATGATGTTGTTTTCCAGCACTAGCATGCATCATAGCGGTTCCCTTGCTATGTTCAAGAATTCGGTTTTTAGCTTGGAGATTATCATATTCAGATGTTCTGCCCTTCTAGAGAAAGACTGAAATTGTCTTTGGATGTCATCTTCTGATTCCGCGATCAGAACTGCGTCGTCGGCATTGCATACTATGCTCATTTTGTGATTTCCCATGCGATATCCTAGTCCAGTTCTCTTTACGGCTTTTATCAATTCATCCATAATTGTGTTGAACAACAGAGGGCTAAAGGTGCAATTTCGTTGCGACGTCCTGCGTTCACGGCCTGCCGCGATGTTTGGAAGTGACGGTTAGCCGTTACGTCCGAGTGTTTTCATAGCGGCGACGGCGTCTACGTTTTAGTAGTCATGTCGTAAATGTCGTGAAGTGAATACTGCAATAACATGAATCCAGGAACAGCGCAGCTGCATTGATTTTATTGGAAGATGTGGATATTTTGGAGATATTGTCCCTCACATGAGAAGAAACTCACGTATCATAAATTTAGGCTACAAAAATGATGATTAATGATTAAAATATTTTTTTTATCAATCCTGAAGGTGATACTGCTACCATCAATTTGATTATGCTATTCCGTTTGTAGTGAGAATATTCTGCAAACATACCTAAGTATTTTGATATTCGTACAAAAGTTCAGTACAATCGCAAGACTAACTCTGACATTACTGAATTGATGAAAGTTCTTTGGCAAATTTGAATTGATTTCCTCAACTGGTGGTGAATATACCAAAGGTTTTAATACTGATGCTAACACAGTCGGCATGTCGTAAAAGTTTTTTTTACACTTTGTGTGTTCCAAAGGGTTATTACAAAATGAAATACCCAGCTAGTACCTTTTTTCATTTGTAAAAATTAGAAGGTATCATAGTTTTTCTTACGTCCACTAGTTATATTATAGTATGAGCAGTATATAATATAGAATCTATGTTTACCTAGAATAGGAAGAGTAGTGTTACAATATTAATTCATACTCAGCATAGTTTACATTTGTGTGAAAATGGTTATAATGTTCATTATTAATCGAGTTGTTAAGACTTCAACCTTGTCCTTTCCTCGAGATAATCACAAATAAAGTTTTTAAAAAGCATCGAGTCTTTGTCAAAAACATAAGTGGCGCAGTCGGTAGGATTGTCAAAACGGTTTTTGAGGCCCAAAATTTCCAAAATAATACACCGGTCATTTCAACGTTCATTTGACAATCGACAACAAAACGAACTTGGTCATCGGCAGGCATCGATTGAACAGAAATCGTCAACGTACCACCAGGATCAAGCAGAAGAAAGCTTTTGGGTAGAGAAATTATAGATCAGTACGGAGATTCTGTCAATGAATCTGCTGTCTATAATCGTTGTATCTCCCATTGCTGAAGAAAAGAAGAAAGAAAACATCTTTAATGCAGACCTTTGCGTAAGTGTTTTCACATCCCTTTTCTCTCAATTTTCCCAATATTCCAATTTAAATAATTATAGTTATTCAAGTTAAAACCCAAATATTTTTTCTCATTTTCTACATAATAAATAATAAATAATTTATGAGTAATATCGAAAGAGATAGAAGTCCCCTTAGAAGGTTAGATAGAATAGAAGAAGAAATGGCATTCCCTCAAATGCACAAACATCATATTGATTCGATACCTGAGTTTGACGGTAGTCCAGCGACGCTGGCTATTTTCATACAATCCAGTGAGTATTTGATAAATACTTTTACAGATCGTAATAACCCGGCGAACCCACAAAACGAATTTTTGTTGAGAGCCATATTAGGAAAATTAAAAGGTAGAGCTTTAACTTTAGTAGGTAGTAGAGGTATTTTAAGTAATTGGTTGTCTGTGAAAAATTTACTTCTCCAATTTTTCTCAGACCAGCGTGACGAAAATTGTTTAGTAAGTGATTTACTGCATTTGAGACAATACAGAAATGAAAACCCCATTAATTTTGGAAATAGATGTCAGGACCTATTGAGTCTACTATTAACAAAAGTCCAATTGACAGAACAAAATTTAGAAGCTAGACGACTAAAAATCCATTTATATGAAAACCAAGCACTAAATGCATTCCTCAGAGGCCTTAATTCAAATTTAGCCATAAGATTGAGAAATCCTGTTAATTTGGAACAAGCTACAGGATTCGCTATTCAAGAAGAAAACTTTGCGGATGCAAAATATAATCTTAATCGCGGTACAAGTAATTATCCGAATAGAAACATAATTACATCACCTAGACCTATAACGTATCAAGTTGGTCCGGCAGCACAACCGCCTATCGTATATCCATCATTTCCTAGAAATCAGAGTGCGTCCAACACAGTACCAGTGTTTAATCAGGCTAGACAACCGCCATATCAAAATAAATTTGACTCAATGAAAAATTATATACGATTTACACTTATTTATTCAATATTGTGACACGTTTCGTCGGCACAGCGACTTCATCAGTCTGATGAAGTCGCTGTGCCGACGAAACGCGTCACAATATTGAATAAATAAGTGTAAATCGTATATAATTTTTCATTGAGTTAATATGGATTTGCATCAAGTAAAAGCCACAAGCATTAAATTTTTTTAAAAAATAAATTTGTAAACGCGTGTCCAACAAATTCTTTCCTGAATAGATCTCAAGGAATGAGCCATCACAAGCCTAATTTTCCCTATAAATCAATCAAAAATTAACCAATGGACACATCTTCATCAAACACGAGACGTACAATGAAACCCCAAAATTATTTCCAACCAAGCAATCAATCAGCAAAATTCGTTTCCGAGGAATTATATCAACAAAATGTAGATGAGGAACCTAATTTCAATATCCAAAATTGAATTGAACAAGAGCATGAGGAATATCATAATTGTTATAATGAAAACGACACTCATTCCTCAGAATATTATACAGAGGAACCGTTTGAAACAAGTGAATGTCCAGAAAATTTTCATTTAGTCACATTGTCGAAAAACCACCCTTGATAAATCTCACGAACATTAATAATTCCACATTACCGTTTATTAGAATTCCCGGAGTTGAATTAAAATTTTTGATAGATACAGGTAGCTCAAAAACAATCATCAGTCCCCGAATAGTCCAAAAATATTACTATAACTTCATTAAGTACATGTCATTCAAAATAAAAACCGCCCATCAAACAACATTCCATAAATATATTGCACGTATCCCACTTCCAAAAATTTTTAAAGTAAATGATCATTTCGACTTCCACATTTTTGAATTTAATTCAGAATATGACGGATTGATAGGAATGGATTTATTGAGACAATTAGGTGCTAATATCGATTTAAAGAAGAATGTCTTATATACTAAAACTGGACCTATTCCTATTTATTTTAAACAAGTACGGAATTATTCATACAATTTGCCACCCAGATCACAACGTGTGATAAAAGTACCTGTACAGTGTAATTTTCTTAATCATGGCATGATCGATTATATCCAAATCTCAAAAGGAATTGAAATACAACAATGTCTTGTAAATATTCAAAATCAAGAAGCTTTAGTTACGGTGATTAACGGTAACGAAATTTCAAGTCATATAAAAATTAATCCACTCCCTATATTAGAAGTTAATTTAGAAGAAATACATAATGCAAACGATAGTTCTTTAAGTTTGTATGATCGTACTAGGGATAATTTTCTCAAAGAAAATCTGAAAAACCTACGATTGGAACATCTAAACATAGAAGAAAAAACGGCAATCCGAAAACTTTGTTATGAGTATAGAGACATATTTCATTGCTATAAAATACCACTTAGCTTCACGAACGAAGTAAAACATGAGATTCGCACTACGGACAAGATTCCCATATTCAAAAAGGCCTACAGGGTACCCGAAGCTCAACAAACAGAGATTCAAAAACAAGTGGATGAACTTTTGAAGGATGACATCATCCAACCCTCCAACAGCCCATGGAGCAGTCCAGTGATTATAGTACCAAAAAAAGTAGACGCATCTGGAGAGAGAAAATATTGATTATGCGTCGACTATAGATTATTAAATCCAAACTGTATCGATGATCAATACCCTCTTCCAAATACACAGAAATTTCAGACAAATTAGGGAAATGTAAATACTTTTCTACATTAGATCTGGCATCAGGCTACCACCAAATAGAAATGCATTCAAAAGATATACCTAAAACAGCATTTTCTACACCTAGAGGTCACTACGAATATAAAAGGCTTCCTTTTGGACTCAAAAACGCCCCTCGTACCTTCGAAAGAGTCATGGATAATATCCTAAGAGGAATCATGAATGAAGCTTGTGTAGTTTATCTGGATGATATTGTAATTTTCTCAACATCTTTAGAAGAACATCTAGAGAAACTTCGAAAAGTTTTTGACCGCCTCAGATCAGCAAATCTTAAAATACAAATGGACAAATCCGAATTCCTAAAGAAAGAAGTGCAGTTTCTTGGACACATTATTACACCTGGGGGATTGAAACCAAATCCTGGAAAAATAGAGGCTGTTATGCAATATCCTATTCCAAAAACTGTGACAGAGCTTAAAGCTTTTCTTGGACTCACAGGGTACTACCGTAAATTTATAAAGGACTACGCAGCAATAACTAAACCTCTAACAAATTGTTTAAAAAAAGGAAAGAAAATATTATACTCAAAGGAATTCGTGGACGCAGAAAATAAATGTAAGGAAATTTTGATGAACCCACCACTCTTACAGTATCCAGACTTTAACCAAAACTTTATTGTAACGGCTGATGCTTCTAATTATGCAATAGGTGCAATTTTGTCACAAGGTAAAATTGGTTCCGATCGACCAATATGTTATGCATATCGAACGCTCAATCAATCAGAAGAACGATACAGTACAATAGAAAAGGAATTATTGGCAGTGATTTATGCGATAAAATATTTCCGTCCATACTTATATGGTAGAAAATTTACCATCTATACGGATCACCGACCACTCGTATGGCTAGCGAAATTGAAAGAACCTAATTCCAAACTGCAGCGATGGAAAATTCGACTAGAAGAGTACGATTACGAATTGGTTTATAGAAAAGGCTCCATTAATACAAATGCAGATGCCTTATCTAGACTTTAGATTAATCCAATAGATACGGAATCACTGACCCCCAATATCGATCAACAGGAACTTACCAACTATTAGAAGATGCATTCAAGCTGAAGTTTCAGAAGAGGAAGTACAAAAAATTATTCAGGAACTAAATCAGGAAAATCGGGAAAAACAAACTAAGAAGAAGTCCAAACATCCAGGCAAAAAACGTAAAGGTAAACAACAGCCGGAATCGAGCAAGAACGCACAGCCTGTATCGCAAGATGCACTAGAGGACAACGAATTCGATGATCTATCTACTCACACGGAAGATACGACACAAGAACGATATCCTAGTATTAGAATATCATCCGACGTTATTGACTCAACAAAACCAAATCAATTTTTCATGAAGGAAGTATATAGAAACCCAAAACCTGTTAGAAAAGAAACACTAGGAAAAATAACTCGATACTTCGTGGAAATAAGTAAAGATAACAATGAAAGTGATATTAAGAAATTCCTGAAAGAATTCACTGCAGATAAAAAGCGGTATTATATGCATTTTTTGTCGGAAAACATTTTTAAAACATTCAGCAAGATATCAAATAAACTGTTCAACAGAGACGGACCCGCTCTAGTTTATTGCACCGAACGTCGAGAATTGCTAACAGAACCTGACTTAATTAACGACGCAATTCAACAACAACATGAAGGAAAAACAAACCACCAAGGAGTTAACGAAACTATTAAACAGCTTCAAAGAAAGTACTATTGTCCGCTCATGCAGGAACATGTGGAGAACTATATAGCAAATTGCGAAACCTGTAAAAAACATAAATACGAAAGACACCCACCAAAAATTAGTATGATGTTAACAGACACCCCAAATAAACCCTTCGAAAAAATTCATATTGATATTTATACACTTGAAAATACAAAATTTCTTACCGTAGTAGACGCATTTACAAAATTAGGTCAAGCAATCGAAATTAAATCGAAAAATTCAATTGACATATTTCACGCATTACTAGAATACTTTCGTTTTTATGGAACACCAAATACAATTAGTTCAGATCAAGGAATGGAATTTTTCGGACATGTCGTTATGGAGTAGTTAGAAACTCATAAAAAAAATTCATTTTATAACGGCTCACCATCCGGAATCAGATGGAATCATAGAAAGATTTCACTCTACAATAGCTGAACATATTAGAATTTTGAGATCAACATCGAAAGAACCTATAAGTATTCTTATAAAATATGCAATATTAGCCTACAACAATTCAATTCACTCAGCAACTGATTTAACTCCGTTAGAACTTACTTTTGGTCACACAAGTTTAAAAGACCCTTTAGATATTTTATATGATAAGCAAATGTACAGTAATTATCTTCAAAAACATAAAGAACAGTTATGTTTAGTATATGATAGAGTTCAGGAACGGCTAGAAAATAGAAAAGAAAATTTAGTTGAGAAAATAAATCAACAAGTTAAAAATCCTTTCTTAGTAGGTCAAACTGTGTATGAAAAAGGTTACAAATATGCTCGTAACAAAACTGGAGAAAAATTCAGTGGCCCATTCAGAATTACGAAATTACTACCAGGAAATAAAGCACTTATTCAAAAACCTGAAGGTAATAAATCAAAACAAAATGTAGGTAGAACTGTTCATTTGAAAAATCTAAGACAGCCAATTCTTACAGGACAGTCACCTGCGGAATCCTCGCCACAGCCTTCATCGTCTCGCAATGTGCAGACATAGCAATTACACATATCACAGATAACCCAGGGTTACTGCCTTTAAAGTTAGGTAGATCTAAGTTAGTAGATAGGTACTGGTCTTTAATACAAATATTCGATTTAAATATTGTTAAGATGGAATTTAATCATTTAGTTTCTAATTATAGTAAGCTGAATAATTCTTTCCATAATTCTCTTCATGGTAAAAGTTATGTTCGAGAAATTAATAACTATAAGTATATTTTGGATTATAAAATAGAGGATACGATTAGCAAATTCCTTCTCTTGAACATTGGAGACACTCATAGGAGAAAAAGGGGTTTAATTAATGGTCTAGGTACAGTATGGAAATCAATAACAGGTAATTTAGACCAAACAGATGCTGATAAATACGACAGTGCAATAGAAAATATTAAGAGTAATCAACAAACAATTCTAAATGTGGCAAACTCTCAAATAAGTTTAACTGAAAAAGCTATCGATACATTCAATAATTCAATGAATAAATTTCAAAAAAATCAATTTCTCCTGGAAAGTAGAATTAGCCAGATCAATTCCTGGATGAACAATACGAGTTTAGATTCATGGGATGACTTTACTTTCGTTATATTAAATGCTGTATTTACAAACCTAATAGGTGCCGTTAGTATAATTAGTGATATTTTAAATAATATAGAAATAGCCATGTCTTTTGCTAAGTTAAATTATGTACATTCCTCCATTATTACTCACAAAGAACTACAGAAAGAATTATCCATTATCGAATCTCACCTCAAACAGGGTACATTACCATTATCTTTGAATGAAGAGCATATCATCTCGGAATACTATTCAATAATAAAGATTAAATGTTATATTAGTAATAATGAAGTAAAATTCATTTTAGAAATTCCCATTGTAGGAAAGAATGACTATAATTATTATGCCCTATATCCTCTACCTATGCCTCACAAAAATTCCTTCAAACTAATTATTCCACGAGCCAAATACCTTTCATTAAGTGAAAACAAATATGCATTAATGGATGAACCCTGCAAAGAAGTCAACCAAATGGGCTTTCTGTGCGATGAACCGAGTGTGCAGCTGCCCCAAAATAATCCATGTGAAGTTGACCTGGTCAGTTTCAACAACAACTACCGAAACTGCCTCATACAAACCATCTCATTAGAACACACAAAAATTCAAAAAGTTGATGCCAGCAAATGGATCGTCGTTACAGCCAGACAAATTACGGCAACTAAAAAGTGTAGTGATAGTGAAGAAAAAATCGTTTTGGGTGGAACATATATGATCTCAGTCATCGATAACAAATGTGAATTAATAGTAGAAAAATACATACTGAAAAATTTTCAAACCAGCATTTCGAAAATTAAACCAATTAATCTGCCAAATATTGAAATCGTACAACAAAATATTGATTTCAAGCCCAATATTCCAGACATTCCATTCAAACTGGATGAAATTAATTTTGATAATTTGAAAAATTTGAAAGAACATCTTGAACATAACAAAAGACAAATAAATTCTGTCTCAAATCCTGTAATTCATTATAACAATATAAGTTTATATACTGTTTTCATTTATATGTTTATTGTAATAGTGATCTTTTATATAGTAATTAAAAAACTTGATCTCTGCTCAACTCCAAATATTGAAAATAAGGGAGAAAATATATCAAACCCTTTAGAAGAAATTCAACTAAAAAATTGAGTCATAAAAACCCAATTTTTTCTCTTAGGCAGGGAGGAGTTATATTATAGTATGAGCAGAATATAATATAGAATCTATGTTTACCTAGAATAGGAAAAGTAGTGTTACAATATTAATTCATACTCAGCATAGTTTACATTTGTGTGAAAATGGTTATAATGTTCATTATTAATCGAGTTGTTAAGACTTCAACATTGTCCTTTCCTCGAGATAATCACAAATAAAGTTTTTAAAAAGCATCGAGTCTTTGTCAAAAACATAAGTCACTTTTTCACACAATACCATTCTGTTAACTATTTCAACTACGCAACATGCAACTATTACGTTTTGGACACAAAAATGAAATAACCTGATGTACCTGTTGGTACAACTATTATATCCAACAACACAACAAAATGTTATAGCTTTCAAAATGTGTACTCCTTTATGATTCCTTGAATACTTTAATATATAATTATCAAATAATTGCAGAAAAACAAACTTTATGCATTAATTCCTCATAAACAACAGTTATTTAATATAAAACCTCAAAGCAGAACAAACTCCTTAACCTACTCCTAAATCTTAAAAATCTCGAATGATGATTCTGTCGCGCTCCTGTGATCGTAACTAACGCGTTCGCTTCCCCACATGTTTTCGAGCAGTCGAGACGTGGCCGTGGACGGCGGGCCGCCGCGTCTTCAAGACGAGACGCCCCGTCGAAATAATTGCCATTTAAAAGCACTGAAGCAGTGCTCGATTGCTAAATATTTTTTATATATATATATTTGCTATATATTTTCCTCTTCTTTAAATTAAATTATATTGATTTGCGGCAATGCAATTGTACTGTACGTGGAATAGTTCTCCCTGGTAGGGCCTGTATCTTACATTATCTTACTGACTCTGCGCATCGAGATCGATTATGCCAGACCTAAGCCAGACTACTAAGAAGAAGGATTCGAAGACTCCCACCCAAGGAGTGATAGTACCTCTCTTCGTACAACCTGACCATCGAGTTCGTTTCTAATCTCAGCTAAATGAGTCGCTCTAAATACCATCACGAGTTTCTACTGGTAAGTCTTTTCATATCGATTCTTATAGTGTTTGTCATTAGTGATTTTATGATTACTTGTATTTACAGGTTCATTAAATCTCAATATTCATTTTGTCTAAAATCGAATTAACGAATACGAAGAAATTACTGTTCATTTGGTTGAAAATAAATTAACTATAATTATGATTTGCTGATGTACGTAAATCTAAGATAGGGTGAGTGATAGACCTACGTTTGAATTTAATTACGAAAGTTCTCGAAAACCGACGCAAAGAAGCTATATTGATAAATAAAAAAAAATTGGTTCCAGCACTGACGTGAAGTCAGAAGATTTTGCGCGTATGTTCTATTGTCCATTCTTCTGTATTGGACACCCTTAATCGAATTTACCATGGTAAATTATGTTGTCCATTCTTCTGTATTGGACACTCTTAATTCGAATTTGTCCAATGCAGAAGAATGGACAATAGAACATACGCGCAAAAGCTTCTGACTTCACGTCAGTTCTTGAACCAATTTTTTTTTTCGATATTTTTTGAAATTTTCTAGGGGTACGGTTCTTACAGAAATTTAAACACGACCTTATGATGATTTTCTACTACTAGTTACCAAGCTTCAATTCGATCGAATATTTATATTTTGAGTTATCAAGGAAATAATACGCCAGGTGGGTATAACTCGGAATCCGTTTGACCGATTATGCCCAAAAACGAACTCAACTCTCCCTTTTGGATACGCAACCTACCCTGAAAATTGCAAGTCCCTATCTCCTTTCGTTCGAAAGTTATCGAGGCAACGGTCACCCATCTACTGAACTCACACAAGAATGCTCGAATCTCCAACAATATTCAACTGATCATGTTAAAACATGGAACTTGGCAGAAAAGTTAGGTTATGAAGGCTCTGGTAAAATTTCAGCAATTTCAAACGAACAGTTACTGATATATAGATTTTTTTTTTTCAATTTTCAATGATTTTTTTAAAATTTTTTACAAATACTATCCTTACGAAAGTTTGCAAGAATTTTTGCGTTGGCATTCTACAACCTACTACCATGTTTGTATTCAATCGGTTCAGTATTTTCTGAGTTAGTGAGGAAAAAAAACAACCAAATTTCAGATGGCTATAACTCTAAAACCGTTTGGCCGATTATGCTCATAAATAAACTGGAATGTCACGTTCTGGTGCACATCCTAACCTGAAAACTTCAAGCCGCTATCTCTTTCCGTTCTCAAGTTATCGTGACAACAAAAATATTTTTTTATAATTTTTTTTAAATTTTCTACCCATATGATTCGCAAAATTCAACAAACGTGCTTAGGTTCATATTCTACAACTACTCACCAAGTTTCAATTCGATCGGATTTATATTGGTTGAAAACAAAATTATTACTCGGAAACCACTCGGCCGATTATGCCCATTAACGAACTTGTCCGTCGTATTAAGATGCGCCACCCACCCTGAAAATTTCAAGTTGCTAGCTCTTTTCGTTCTCAAGTTATCGTGGCAACGGCCGGACGGCCGGTTGGACAGAATCAAATTTGACCTCGAATTCTTCATTGGGGAATCGAACTAAATCGTTTGAGACCATTTTCGTCAAGAAATTCGAAAGTTACAGACATTTGGGCAAAACTATAACGCGATGTTCCCCAGAACATACGCGCAAAAATGCACTGACGTGAAGTCAGTACTCCTTGGCGCGCGTGTTCACGGTGGATAATTTGAATTGAATGATGAGTACTTCAAGCTCAATGAATAGAGCGAGCCGGAGATCTACCCAAAGGACAGTGGGCACCATTCACTGTTGGTTCAAAAATTAACAGTGCTGTATCTAAGCTGCCATAAGGAAAGAGTAACAAAGTTGAAAAAGAACACAACTGACTCACCTTAGTCGCACAAGCTCCAAAAAGATTCTGAGAGATCTCCTCGGGAAAGACTTGGAGGGGTCAGTATAATCATAATCATGTTTATAGCACGCGGACCAAAGCAGATTGACCCCACGTCAATGCTCTTTTACACTTTCTCTTTCATTGCTAAGTCAATCTGCATTTGGCGCGCATGCTATTAACATGATTATGATTATACTGACCCCTCCAAGTCTTTCCCGTGGAGATCCCTCAGAATCTTCTAGGAGCTTGTGCGACTAAGGTGAGTCAGTTGTGTTCTTTTTCAACTCTGTTACTCTTTCCTTATGGCAGCTCAGATACAGCACTGTTAATTTTTGAACCGACAGTGAATGGTGTCCAGTATCCTTTGGGTAGATCTCTGGCTCGCTCTATCCACTGAGCTTGAAGTACTCATCATTCAATTCAAATTATCCACCGTGAACACGCGCGCCAAAGAGTACTGACTTCACGTAAGAGCTTTTTTTATTTTTTCAAGTTCCTTTAACGAATATTGCTATCAATACAGTTTGGCTGTAAGCTTTACTGTAGATCTAAAAAAAATGCGGTTAAGGGACCTACGTTAGGAACGCAATTGCCTCTTCTCCAAATCCAAACGTAATTTAATATAGAACTTTCGAATATAGTTATTTATAAATTTGCGCCTGGGACACGCTACAGACATTTCAACTCGGAAAAAACGCTATTTCCCCGAAACTAACTTGTCCATGCACAGAATTGCCTTGATATTTCTCTTACAACCTTAAAATGATGGCCCAACATGAGCTATACAATCCAAACGTCTCCTCTGCGCATACGCAATCTACTCGTGGCTTAAAGTCCCCTGAAAATAACACTTCACAAAATATTCTGATTCTTCAACACCATTGGTTCAGGCGATATCACTGCTCCAATCCACGCATGCGCAGTCACTTCCAAAGGGATTCTATATAGGAATAGCATCCAGCACCTGAAAACTCCAATCCTCTCAGACGAAAACTCCAGCAGTTAAATCTCTTCTTGTCTGCTCATGCGTGAAACGAAAAATCTCCGAAAGGGGTTACATGAATTTCGAATTAGGAACGCAATTTCTTCGCCTATTCTCTAAATCCGAAAGTAATTTTAAATTGATCATCCAAATATAGTCATTTATAAATGGGCCCCACGGCCACGACACAGACATATCAACTCGAAAACAACGCTATATCCTCGAAACTGACTTGTTCGTTCATAGAATTATCTTGAATCTTCTTTTAAAACCTCACAATATTGGCTCTGCACAGAATCCATTACCCCTAGACGTAAACCGCGCCCAACATAAGCCATAAAACCAAAAAAGAGCCACGTTGCCTCTGCGCATGCGCAATCTACTCGTGTTTGAAAGTCCTCTCAAAATCACACACCACACACAAAACTCTGATTCTTCAAAACCATTGGTTCAGGAGAGATCGCACCTTCAATCCACACAGGCGCGGATACTCCCAAGGGGATTCTGTTGAATAATAGCATCCTGCACATCAAATCCTATCCAACGAAAACTCCAGCAGTTAATTCACTTACCGTCTGCTCATGTGCATAACGAAAAATGCCCGTAAGGGGTATCTGGTAATATCAATTTCAAAATTAGCCCCAGGGCCACGGTACACGTACTTAAATTCGGAAACAACGCTATTTACCCTGAACTGACTTGTGTCCGTGCACTGAATTGACATGAATATTCTTTTGAAACCTCACAATATCGGCTCAGTACTCCCAACATAACCCATACACCCAGTCATATCAAGTCCTGAAACCAACGAATTTCAGCCCTATATCTCACTAATTCAATGTTTTATTTTAATACAAACAGTTATGTCCCCTTTGAAATACCCATTACTTCAAGAGTGGAACATAAATGTTGGTAGGGATTAGCATTTCTTTTGTTTTGCTCGCATATACAGTGAGATGAGTCTTTAAGTTGTTATCATATTATACCCAGATAACACAGGATATCCTATGGACGTCCATATCGGGTCCAATTCAAGTCGGGATATCCGTGGATTTGAATTGGACATCCATAAGATATCCATCGAAGGATAAGGAATGGATATCCTTCAGTGGATATCCTATGGATATCCATAGGATTTCCACTGAGGGATATCCGATTCAGATCCTCCGATGGACATCCATGAGATATCCATCGAAGGATTTGAAATGGATATCCTCCAGTGAATATCCTATGGATATCCATAAGATATCCATTGAAGGATATCCGATTCAAATCCTCCTATGGACATCCATGAGATATCCATCGAAGGATTTGAAATGGATATCCTTCAGTGAATGTCCTATGGATATCCATAAGATATCTATTTGAAGGATATTCATTTCAAATCCTCCGATGGATATCTCATGGATGTCCATAGGATATTCACCGGAGGATATCCATTTCAAATCCTTCGATGGATATCTCATGGATGTCCAGTGGATGATTTGAATCGGATATCCTTCAATGGATATCCATAGGATATTCACTGGAGGATATCCATTTCAAATCCTTCGATGGATATCTCATGGATGTCCGTCGGAGGATTTGAATTGGATTTCCTTCAATGGATATCCGTAGGATATTCACTGGAGGATATCCAATTCAAATCCTTCGATGGATATTTCATGGATGTCCAGCAGAGGATTTGAATCGGATATCCTTCAATGGATATCCATATAATATTCACTGGGGGATATCCATTTTAAATCCTTCGATGGATATCTCATGGATGTCCATCGGAGGATTTGAATTGGATATCCTTCAACGGATATCTTCTGGATATCCATAGGATATTCAATGAACGATATCCATTCCACATCCTTCGATGGATATCTTATGGATGTCCATCCGCGGATTTGATCAGATATCCTTCATCGGATCTCTTATGGATATCCATAGGATATTCAATTAAGGATATTCATCTCACATCCTTCGATAGATATCTTATGGATGTCCATCGGATGATTTGAATAGGATATCCTTCAACAGATAACTTCTGGATATCCATAGGATATTCAATGAAGAATATCCATTTCACATCCTCCGATGGATATCTTATGGATGTCCATCGGAGGATTTGAATCGGATATCCTTCAACGGAATCCATCGAAAGAATAAAAATGGATATCCTATGGATCAATTATATATAGTTCGGAACAAGTGTTCGTAACTAATATATCGGCGATTGGATAACATGTAGGTTCTGAACGAAACAATAAAAGCGTTATGATGATGAGAAGAAGTATAAGATCTGTTGTTCGTAGTAGTTCCGTCTCCGCGTCAATTGACATTTAGACGGGCTCACGGGCTGACACTGTTGTGTTCTACCGCTTGGGAAATATTACGTTCTATGGTTTAACCGTTAACGGTCATCGTGATCGTGTCGTGACTTGATTGTAGTTATTGAGTTGAGTTGTTTGTTAATGTCCTCTGCTAGTGTGATTTTTCTCAGTTTAAAGATTCATTCATACGTGGAAGGAGTAAGAGGTAAATTGATTTATGATTATTAATGATCTTCCTAACATATTTTGTATATCTTAATATATATATTTCTTGTGTGCGTGTGTATGTGACTGAACTCCTCCTAAACGACTGGACCGATTTTGATGAAATTTTTTGTGTGTGTTCGTGGAGATTCGAGAATGGTTTAGATTTACTAAAAATGACGGGGAGAACCAAAGTTTTCATTGCTCACCATAATTATCCTTTCTTTGATGGTATACCTGGCACCTCCGCCAATTTGCAACGCGATGTGTAACTTCGACTAGACCGATTTTGATGAAATTTTTTGTGTGTGTTCGTGGAGATTCGAGAATGGTTTAGATTTACAATTTGGTCTACTGGAGAATGTTTTTTCAATTAATTTCTTATTTATAAGGAGTTGTTGATTTTGGAATGTTTTACATTAGATCCGGCGGACGGCGCTATCATCGCATTCAATTTTAGTTTGTCCCGACAGATGGTGCTACGATTAATTTGTTATTCAATTCATGTGCTGATTAAAATATTAAATGTAATTATTTTTTAAAGAGTTTTGAAGTGTGTATAAATAATTTTGTGAATTCAGATGTTTTTTTTTTGTAAGGAGTTTTTGATTTTGGAATGTTTTACATCAGATTCGACGGATGGCGCTATCATCGCATTCAATATTATTCTATTTTAATTTTAGTTTGTCCCGACAGATAGTCCTACGATCAATTTGAATTGGAGTTGGCGTTAGGGTTGGAGTTGTCGTTGGCGTTGAGGTTTGCATTGACGTTGGAGTTGGAGTTCACGTTGGAGTTGGAGTTCGAGTTGGAGTTGGAGTTAGAGTTGGAGTTGGAGTTGGAGTTGGAGTTGGAGTTGGAGTTGGAGTTCGGGTTCGAGTTGGAGTTGGAGTTGGAGTTGGAGTTGGAGTTGGAGTTGGAGTTGGAGTTCGAGTTGGAGTTGGAGTTGGAGTTGGAGTTGGAGTTGGAGTTGGAGTTGGAGTTGGAGTTGGAGTTGGAGTTGGAGTTGGAGTTGGAGTTGGAGTTGGAGTTGGAGTTGGAGTTGGAGTTGGAGTTGGAGTTGGAGTTGGAGTTGGAGTTGGAGTTGGAGTTGGAGTTGGAGTTGGAGTTGGAGTTGGAGTTGGAGTTGGAGTTGGAGTTGGAGTTGGAGTTGGAGTTGGAGTTGGAGTTGGAGTTGGAGTTGGAGTTGGAGTTGGAGTTGGAGTTGGAGTTGGAGTTGGAGTTGGAGTTGGAGTTGGAGTTGGAGTTGGAGTTGGAGTTGGAGTTGGAGTTGGAGTTGGAGTTGGAGTTGGAGTTGGAGTTGGAGTTGGAGTTGGAGTTGGAGTTGGAGTTGGAGTTGGAGTTGGAGTTGGAGTTGGAGTTGGAGTTGGAGTTGGAGTTGGAGTTGGAGTTGGAGTTGGAGTTGGAGTTGGAGTTGGAGTTGGAGTTGGAGTTGGAGTTGGAGTTGGAGTTGGAGTTGGAGTTGGAGTTGGAGTTGGAGTTGGAGTTGGAGTTGGAGTTGGAGTTGGAGTTGGAGTTGGAGTTGGAGTTGGAGTTGGAGTTGGAGTTGGAGTTGGAGTTGGAGTTGGAGTTGGAGTTGGAGTTGGAGTTGGAGTTGGAGTTGGAGTTGGAGTTGGAGTTGGAGTTGGAGTTGGAGTTGGAGTTGGAGTTGGAGTTGGAGTTGGAGTTGGAGTTGGAGTTGGAGTTGGAGTTGGAGTTGGAGTTGGAGTTGGAGTTGGAGTTGGAGTTGGAGTTGGAGTTGGAGTTGGAGTTGGAGTTGGAGTTGGAGTTGGAGTTGGAGTTGGAGTTGGAGTTGGAGTTGGAGTTGGAGTTGGAGTTGGAGTTGGAGTTGGAGTTGGAGTTGGAGTTGGAGTTGGAGTTGGAGGGCAGTACGAAGTCTGCCGGGCCAGCTAGTATCATATATATTCATACGTGAGTGATAAAAAAATGGATACCTACATAACGTGAATAAACGCAGAAATGAAAAATTATAATATATAAGATTGTATTATGATCATGAAAACTCGAAGGAAACCATACTTATTTGTTCCTCAGTATTTTTTGGTAGATTTCAACATCAATAATTATTATACCCGTTAAAATACTGATGTGTGTTCAAATAATTTCAGATGCTGCTTACCTAAGTGATCTGTGGCAACTAGCTCCAAAAAGAAATCGACAAGACAATATATTATTTATGATATAATATTTTAGTAAAAACTCAAAATTTTTTGTTTTCAGGTTTCTGTTAATAAATTTTTTCTGTTCATAATACGGATATTTCATTTCCCTACAGATTTCTAACCGTAAGTTTCATCTTCTATGGATTTCTTTTGAACATCCGTTAAACATATTCCATGGATACTCCTGAAGGATATATCTTTTATGGATATTCTTAAAAGATGTCGTATGGATATCCTTCCTGGATTTCATTTGGATATCCTTGAAGGCTGTTCTATGGTTCTATGGATATCCATGAAGGATGTCTTATGGACATACTTGGGGGATATCCTATGAATATCCTTGATGGATATCTTATGGATGTACAGGTTGTTCCATTTGGATATCCTATGGAAGTCCATAGGATATCTTTTGGATATGATCGTATATCCATAGAATATCCTTCAAGGATGTCCTATAGATATCCTTGAAGGATGTCCTATGGATATCCTTGAAGAATGTCTTATGGACATCCTTGGGGGATATTCTATGGATACCCTTGATGGATATCCTATGGATGTACAGGTTGTCCCATTTGGACATCCTATGGACGTCCATAAGATATCTATTGGATATTATTGGATGTCCATTGGACATCCTTCAAGGATGTCCTATGGATATCCTTGAAGGATGTTCTATGGATATCCTTAGAGGATGTCTTATGGACATCCTTGGGGATATCCTATGGATATCCTTGAGGGATATCTTATGGATGTACAGGTTGTTCCATTCGGATATCCTATGGACGTCCATAAGATATCTTTTGGATATTATTGGATGTCCATAGGACATCCGTACAATTCAAGAAGGATGTCCTATGGATAGCCATCGGATATCCTTGTGTCATCTGGGAAGTATATAAGATTATACTGATCCTTCCCCAAGGAGGCTCTTGTTGCCTAACAAACAACAACGAAACAACATCAGCGTTATTCTCTTTGTATGGCTCCGTTGCGCATTTCGTGTTAACCTGGGCGTTTTCGCTCCTCAGTGGTCAACTGCATGAGACTCACATCCGAGTAATTGCTGATTAAAACATAGGGGTAAAGAATATACGTAGAGATCAATAGTTTTGGGTAGCCACAGCGAGGAGCTTGGTTGATTGAATTCCAGGTGTCGCTTGTGTCTAAATTCTACTCACAAGTGATTGCTGGTTTTCTTTAAACCGGTTCCTTCGTAGTATTGATTTCATCAGCGTTGAATTGTGCTCCACTGATGATTCCTAATAAGGATGAAACCGCATTATGTAGCTATTCAACTTTGATGAAACCAAACACACTCTGTGGATTGATCCAAAACTTTGGTCTCTACTAGCTCTTCCCTCTAAAACATCTAGTGGTTAGCTTCCCTAAAGCGTTATTCTCTTTGCATGCACAATCTACTCGCTGCTGAAAGTACTCCCAGAATCACACACCTTACAAAAAACTCCGATTATCCAACACTAGTGGTTCAGGAGATATCGCATCTTTAATCCACGCATGCGCAGGTCCTCACCAGGGTATTCTATGGAGGAATAGCATCCGCCAACCCAAAACCTCAATCCTCTCTGACGAAAACACCAGCAGTTAAATCACTGATATTCTGCTCAAGCGCATAACGAAAAATGCCCGTAAGGTTTAACATCATTTTCAAAATTAGTCCCAGGGCCACGGTACGGACACTTCAACTCGGAAACAACGCTACATCCCCCCAAACTGACTTGTCCCTGCACTGAATTGCCATAATTTTTTTTTAAACCTCACAATATCGCTCAGCACCCCCAACATAACCCACACAACCCAAAAACAGTCACTTCTCTTCTTCGCATGCACAATCTTCTCGCGGCTGAAAGTCCTCTCAAAATCAAACACCTTACAAAAAACTCCGATTCTCCAACACTAGTGGTTCAGGAAATATCGCATCCTTAATCCACGTATGCGCCGACCCTCACCAGGGGATTCTATGGAGTAATAGCATCCGCCAACCCAAAACCCCAATCATCCTCTCTGACGAAAACTACAGCAGTTAAATGACTTCTCAGCTGCGCATTCGCATAACGAAAAATGCCCGGAAAGGGCAGCATGAATTTCAAATAGATAGGTTTCGGAATTTCGAGCAAAATATTCCACAAAATAGAGTAATTTTTTTAATTTTTTCATGTCACGTGATCTTCACGAAATTTTGTAAAAGTGTTTGCTTTGGTCTTTTGCATCTAACAACTGAGTTTCTATTCAATCAGATCAGTATTTTACGAGTTATCGTGGAAACAAAATTTTAAAATTTTTAAATTTTTTTTTTGTCACATTATGACCATCCTGTCAGTCACAAAAAACTCCGATTCTCCTACACTAGTGGTTCAGGAGATATCGCATCTTGAATCCACGCATACGCAGACCGGCACCGGGGGATTCTATGGAAGAATAGCATCCTCCACCCCAAAACCCCAATCTTCTCAGAAGAAAACTCGAGCAGTTGAATTATTTCTCGTCTGCTTATGCGAATAACAAAAAATGACCAAAACAGGCAGTTACACCCCCAGTCGTTCAGCGTTCAGACTAATGTTGAAATAAAAACGAATTTAAAATTCCACACATCGTTTACGCATTAATTCAGTTGCTATGCTATTAAGTAGTCCATAATTTAATCAGTTGCCCTCGTACATATCGCATTCATTCAGATGAACACGCAAAAAATACGTCGGAACGAAATCTGATCACCAGATGTTGGAGATATTCCATGTAGGAATTCGAAATGAAATATAATTTGTCCAGTTTGGAAGTTCAAAATTATAAATATTTTTTTGGGCTCCTAGTGGTGTATTCGCAGTGAAATTTTGAACTCCCAAGAGGTCATTATTGGTCACCGAAGTGCCAAAACTGAACTCAATACGATATTTGGTGTCGGAATTTCCAGCAAAATATTCCGCTAATAGTAAACATTTTTTTAATTTTTTCTACTCATGATACCCCCACGAAATTTTGCATGAATGTTTTCGTTGGTACTTCGCATTAAACTACCGAGCTTCAATTCAATCGGATCAGTTTTTTTTTCGAGCTATAGTGAAAACAAAATTACAATTTCATTTTCAAATATAATATATACCATTTTTTTTTCTAATTTACAGCCATCCGATCAATATGAGACTTCGCAGGCTAATAAAGGTTATGATTATACATTTGATGCTGAATTTCAGATAGATCGAGTGATCGGTTTCGGGAATATTCTTGAAAAACGGTTTAACTGAAAATGGCCGTAACAACGAAATGGCTCGATGTATTTCGCCCATTAAAGAACTCTTCCGAGATATTTACGCTCCAAACATGCCCTGCAAATTTCAACGCTCTAACTCGTTCCGTTCGAGAGTTATCGTGCAAACGGCCGGCCGGCCGGCTGGCCGCTACGGACGGACAGAATTGAATTTGACCTCGAATTCTTCATCAACGAGTCGAACCCAATCGTTTGAGTCCATTTTCGAAAAATACAGACATTGTGACGAAATGATAGCACGCTGTTCCTTGCGGAACACGCGCGCAAAAAGATTACTGCACGCGGTTTTCCCAAGCGGTCATGCATCCAAGTACTTACGGCGCGCTACGCTGCGGGGCGATATGTAGCGTATTCAGTGTGGTATGCCCTCTAACTATGCAATTATATTTATGATGCAGTTCAATCATAAGAATCAATTGATATCATTTCCAACTCTAAGAAATAAATACTTTCAGCGATATGATTTGTCAAAGTTTGAATAGTGACTCAATAGTTTAAATGACAATTTTTTAAATTCAATTTCTTTCATGATGCAGTTCTATCTTAAGAATCCATTGATATCATTCCCAACTCTGAGAAACCAATACTTTCGGAGATATGATTTGTCAAAGTTTGAACAAGAGCGCCAAAGCTCCTATCCACAGGGCTTTTCCACATTTTTTGAATACTGTTACGCTGTTTTTCCATTCTTCTGAAATGTTTCTGTTCCTAAGTATTATATTGAACAATTTAATCTTCTACAATGGCCGTTTCTGCGTTCATGGCGTTCTTGTTTCTCACAACAGAGTGTGTTTCAATCTGCCCAAATATCCCAAATGGAATTTTAAGCTGAAAATGGTCTTAAACGATTTGGTTCAACCCACTGATCAAGAATCCATGGTCAAAATGTATCCTGTCCGGCCGTGCGGCCGGCCGGCCTGGTGGAGAAACGAAAAAAAAATTGTTTACATTACAAATTTCATATTCAATTTTTTTTAAGATGCAGTTTCGTCATAATAATCCATTGACACTATTTCAATTCTAACAAGCTACTATTTTCGGAGATATAATTCTTCAAAATTGCAATGTTAAATCGTGAATCTATGATTTCATAGAATGCTGTAATCGTATCTATGAATATACAAATATGAATGATCTGTGTTCATACACATCATCTTAGGAAAGTGTAACCCATATACATAATACCGGTGTGAAAACAGCCGAATGAGATAGCAGAATTTGACCTTGTATTCGTACGCTACTGTACAATTGGACGGCTACTGTACAATTGGACGGATACTGATGCAAACAGATACGAACAGTCGCGTCTGAGTAATTGAATGTGGGAACACATTAATCTGATATGAGGTATGATATCGAAGAGTGCATTTAGTTCATCCATTTACATCTGCAGGAATCTAAGGGATATCAGTAATATCAGTATATATTAAAAAAGGGGGAAAATCTAACTTGATATTGAATATTTAAAAAATGTACAGAGAATATTTATCACATTCGGAAACAAAATTGTTAGCATAAGGGGATGGTTCACTTACACCTCCAAGGGAAATTTCATAACTGAAAGACCTAATATTAAATATCTGAAAAATAGTACATAGAATCGATATCTAATTTTGACGGAGAATTAAGAACCCCCAGCAGAAAAATACCCCGTGTACCTAACTTACTTACACCCTCAGTTAGTTCACTTACACCTTCAGGGGGCCGAGGGGGGACATTTTTATTACTAAATATTCATTATCTGAAAAACTGTACATAGAATCGAACTAAAAATTGGAGGTAGTTTCAATAAGCCCCAGCAGAAAAAAATAGCATTTACCTCAATTACTTACACCCTCAGAAGGGGCCAGGGGGAGACTTTTATTACTAAATATTCATTATCTGAAAACCGGAACATAGGAAAAATATCAAATTTTGAGGTAAAATTAAGAAGCACCAGCAGAAAAAACCCACTTTACCTCATTCACTTACACCCTCAGGGGGCCGAGGAGGGACATTTTTATTACTAAATATTCATTATCTGAAAAACGGTACATAGGATCAATATCAAATTTTGAGGCAAAATGCGAAGCCCTAGCAGAAAAAAAATCAGTTTACCGCATTCACTTACACCCTTAGGGGGCTGGGGGGGATTTTTTTATTACTAAATATTCATTATCTAAAAAACAGTACATAGGATCGAACTAAAAATTGGAGATAGTTTCAAGAAGCCCCAGCAGAAAGAAATTGCGTTTACCTCATTAACTTACACCTTCAGGGGGGGCCAGGGGGGACATCTTTATTACGAAATATTCATTTTCTGAAAAACGGTACATAAGATCAATATCAAATTTTGAGGTGGAATTAAGAAGCCCCAGCAGAAAAAAACCCACTTTAACTCATTCACTTACACCTTCAGGGGGCTTAGGGGGGCCATTTCTATCACTAAATATTCATTATCTGAAAAACTGTGCATAGGATCGAACTAAAAATTGGAGGTAGTTTTAAGAAGCCCCAGAAGAAAAAAATAGCGTTTACTCCATTTACTTACACCCTAAGTGGGGGCCAGAGGGGACACTTTTATTACTAAATATTCATTATCTGAAAAACGGTACATAGGATCAATATCAAATTTTGAGGCAAAATTGAGAAGCCCAAGCAGAAAAAAACCCACTTTACTGCATTCACTTACACCCTCAGGGGGCCGAGGGGGGACATTTTTACTACTAAATATTCATTATCTGAAAAACTGTAAATAGGATCGAACTAAAAATTGGAGGTAGTTTTAATAAGCCCCAGCAGAAAAAAATAGCGTTCACTCCATTTACTTACACCCTCAGGGGGGGCCAGGGGGGACACTTTTATTACTAAATATTCATTATCTGAAAACGGTACATAGGATCAATATCAACTGCTGAGGTAGAATTAAGAAGCCCCAGCAGAAAAAAACCCACTTTACCTCATTCACTTACACCATCAGGGGGCTGAGGGGGGACATTTTTATTACTAAATATTCATTATCTGAAAAACTGTACATAGGATCGAACTAAAAATTGGAGGTAAATTTAATAAGCCCCAGCAGAAAAAAATAGCGTTTACCTCATTTACTTACACCCTCAGGGGGGGGCAGGGGGGACACTTTTATTACTAAATATACATTATCTGAAAAACGGTACATAGGATCAATATCAAATTCTGAGGTAGAATTAAGAAGCCCCAGCAGAAAAAACCCACTTTACCTCATTCACTTATACCTTCAGGGGGCCGAGGAGGGACATTATTATTACTGAATATTCATTATCTGAAAAACTGTACATAGGATCGAACTAAAAATTGGAGGTAGTTTTAATAAGCCCCAGCAGAAAAAAACAGCGTATACCCCATTTACTCACACCCTCAGGGGGGGCCAGGGGGGACACTTTTATTACTAAATATTCATTATCTGAAAAACGGTACATAGGATCCATATCAAATTTTGAGGCAAAATTGAGAAGCCCTAGCAGAAAAAAATTGACTCTACCGCATTCACTTACACCCTAAGGGGGCCGAGGGGGGACATTTTTACTACTAAATATTCATTATCTGAAAAACTGTACATGGGATCGAACTAAAAATTGGAGGTAGTTTTAATAAGCCCCAGCAGAAAAAAATAACTTTCACCCCATTTACTTACACCCTCAGGGGGGCCAGGGGGGGACACTTTTATTACTAAATATGCATTTTCTGAAAAACGGTACATAAGATCAATATCAAATTTTGAGGTAGAATTATGAAGCACCAGCAGAAGAAAACCCACTTTACCTCATTCACGTACACCCTCAGGGGGGTTAGGGGGGACATTTTTATTACTAAATATTCATTATCTGAATAACGGTACATAGGATCAATATCATATTTTGAGGCAAAATTGAGAAGCTGTAACAGAAAAAAACCCACTTTACCTCATTCACTTACACCCTCAGGGGGGCGAGGGGGACATTTTTATTACTAAATAATCATTATCTGAAAAACGGTACATAGGATCAATATCAAATTTTGAGGCAAAATTGAGAAGCCCTAGCAGAAAAAAATTGACACTACTGCATTCACTTACACCCTAAGGTGGCCGAGGGGGGACATTTTTACTACTAAATATTCATTATCTGAAAAACTGTACATAGGATCGAACTAAAAATTGGAGGTAGTTTTAATAAGCCCCAGCAGAAAAAAATAGTGTTTACCCCATTTACTTACACCCTCAGAGGGGGCCAGGGGGGGACACTTTTATTACTTAATATTCATTTTCTGAAAAAGGGTACATAAGATCAATATGAAATTTTGAGGTAGAATTAAGAAGCACCAGCAGAAGAAAACTCACTTTCCTCATTCACTTACACCCTCAGGGGTGAGAGGGGGGACATTTTTATTACTAAATATTCATTATCTGAAAAACGGTACATAGGATCAATATCAAATTTTGAGGCAAAATTGAGAACCCGTAGCAGAAAAAAATCCACTTTACCTCATTCACTTACACCCTCAGGGGGGCGAGGGCGGACATTTTTATTACTAAATATTCATTATCTGAAAAACGGTACATAGAATCAATATCAAATTTTGAGGCAAAATTGAGAAGCCCTAGCAGAAAGAAAATCACTTTACCTCATTCACTTACACCCTCAGGGGGGGCCAGGAGGGACACTTTTATTACTAAATATTCATTTTCTGAAAAACGGTACATAAGATCAATATCAAATTTCGAGGTAGAATTATGAAGCACCAGCAGAAGAAAACCCACTTCACCCCATTGACTTACACCCTCAGAGGGGCGTGGGGGGACATTTTTATTACTAAATATTCATTATCTGAAAAACGGTACATAGGATCAATATCAAATGTTGAGGCAAAGTTGAGAAGCCGTAGCAGAAAAAAAACCCACTTTACCTCATTCACTTACATCCCCAGGGGGTCGAGGGGGGACATTTTTATTACTAAATATTCATTATCTGAAAAACGGTACATAGGATCAATATCAAATTTTGAGGCAAGATTGAGAAGCCCTAGCAGAAATAAAATAACCTTACCTCATTCACTTACACCCTCAGGGGGGGCCAGGGGGGACACTTTTATTACTAAATATTCATTTTCTGAAAAATGGTACATAAGATCAATTTCAAATTCTGAGGTAGAATTAAGAAGCCCCAGCAGTAAAAACCCACTTTACCTCATTCACTTACACCTCCAGGAGGCCGAGGGGGGACATTTTTATTACTGAATATTCATTATCTGAAAAACTGTACATAGGATCGAACTAAAAATTGGAGGTAGTTTTAATAAGCCCTAGCAGAAAAAAACAGCTTTTACCTCATTTACTTACACCCCCAGGGGGGGGCAAGGGGGGGACTTTTATTACTAAATATTCATTATCTGAAAAACGGTACATAAGATCAATATCAAATTTTGAGGTAGAATTAAGAAGCCCCAGCAGAAGAAAACCCACTTTACCTCATTCACTTACACCCTCAGGGGGGCGAGGGGGGACATTTTCACTACTAAATATTCATTATCTGAAAAACTGTACATTGGATCGAACTAAAAATTGGAGGTAGTTTTAATTAGCCCCAGCAGAAAAAGATACCGTTTACCTCATTAACTTACACCCTCAAAGGGGGCCAGGGGGGGACACTCTTATAACTAAATATTCATTTTCTGAAAAACGGTTCATAAGATCAATATCAAAATTTGAGGTAGAATTAAGAAGCCCCAGCAGAAAAAAACCCTCTTTACCTCATCCACTTACACCTTCAGGGGGCCGAGGGGGGAAATTTTTATTTCTGAATATTCATTATCTGCATAACTGTACATAGGATCGAACTTAAACTTGGAGGTAGTTTTAATAAGCCCCAGCAGAAACAAACAGCGTATACTTCATTTACTTACACCCTCAGGGGGGGCCAGGGGGGACACTTTCATTACTAAATATTCATTATCTGAAAAACGGTACATAGGATCAATATCAAATTTTGAGGCAAAATTGAGAAGCCCTAGCAGAAAAAAATTGACTCTACCGCATTCACTCACACCCTAAGGGGGCCGAGAGGGGACATTTTTACTACTAAATATTCATTACCTGAAAAACTGTACATGGGATCGAACTAAAAATTGGAGGTAGTTCTAATAAGCCCCAGCAGAAAAAAATAGCGTTTACCCCATTTACTTACACCCTCAGGGGGGCCAGGGGGGACACTTTTATTACTAAATATTCATTTTCTGAAAAACGGTACATATGATCAATATCATTTTGAGGTAGAATTAAAAAGCACCAGCAGAAGAAAACTCACTTTACCTCATTCACTTACACCCTCAGGGGGGCGAGGGGGGACATTTTTATTACTAAATATTCATTATCTGAAAAACGGTACATAGGATCAATATCAAATTTTGGGGCAAAATTGAGAACCCGTAGCAGAAAAAAATCCACCTTACCTCATTCACTTACACCCTCAGGGGGGCGAAGGGGGACCTATTTATTACTAAATATTCATTATCTGAAAAACGGTACATAGGATCAATATCAAATTTTGAGGCAAAATTGAGAAGCCCTAGCAGAAAAAAAATCACTTTACCTCATTCACTTACACCCTCAGGGGGGGCCAGGGGGGACACTTTTATTACTAAATATTCATTTTTTGAAAAACGGTACATAAGATCAATATCAAATTTCGAGGTAGAATTAAGAAGCACCAGCAGAAGAAAACCCACTTTACCCCATTCACTTACACCCTCAGGGGGACGAGGGGGGACATTTTTATTACTAAATATTCATTATCTGTAAAACGGTACATAGGATCAATATCAAATTTTGAGGCAAAATTGAGAACCCGTAGCAGAAAAAAAATCCACTTTACCTCATTCACTTACACCCTCAGGGGGGCGAAAGGGGACATTTTTATTACTAAATATTCATTATCTGAAAAACGGTTCATAGGATCAATATCAAATTTTGAGGCAGAATTGAGAAGCCCTAGCAGAAAAAAAATCACTTTACCTCATTCCCTTACACCCTCAGGGGGGGCCAGGGGGGACACTTTTATTACTAAATATTCATTTTTTGAAAAATGGTACATAAGATCAATATCAAATTTCGAGGTAGAATTAAGAAGCACCAGCAGAAGAAAACCCACTTAACCCCATTCACTTACACCCTCAGGGGGGCGAGATGGGACATTTTTATTACTAAATATTCATTATCTGAAAAACAGTACATAGGATCAATATCAAATGTTGAGGCAAAGTTGAGAAGCCGTAGCAGAAAAAAACCCACTTTACCTCATTCACTTACACCCTCAGGGGGGGCCAGGGGGGACACTTTTATTACTAAATATTCATTTTCTGAAAAACGGTACATAAGATCAATATCAAATTCTGAGGTAGAATTAAGAAGCCCCAGCAGAAAAAAACCCACTTTACCTCATTCACTTACACCTCCAGGGGGCCGAGGGGGGACTTTTTTATTACTTGATATTCATTATCTGAAAAACTGTACATAGGATCGAACTTAAAATTGGAGGTAGTTTTGATAAGCCCTAGCAGAAAAAACAGCATTTACCTCATTTACTTACACCCTCAGGGGGGGCTAGGGGGAGACTTTTATTACTAAATATTCATTATCTGAAAAACGGTACATAAGATCAATATCAAATTTTGAGGAAGAATTAAGAAGCCCCAGCAGAAGAAAAGCCACTTTACCTCATTCACTTACACCCTCAGGGGGGCGAAGGGGGACATTTTCACAACTAAATATTCATTATCTGAAAAACTGTACATAGGATCGAACTAAAAATTGGAGGTAGTTTTAATAAGCCCCAGCAGAAAAAGATACCGTTTACCTCATTAACTTACACCCTCAAGGGGGGCCAGGGGGGACACTCTTATTACTAAATATTCATTTTCTGAAAAACGGTACATAAGATCAATATCAAATTTTGAGGTAGAATTAAGAAGCCCCAGCAGAAAAAAACCCTCTTCACCTCATTCACTTACACCTTCAGGGGGCCGAGGGGGGACATTTTTATTTCTGAATTTTCATTATCTGAAAAAATTTACATAGGATCGAACTAAAAATTGGAGGTAGTTTTAATAAGCCTCAGCAGAAAAAAACTGCGTATACCTCATTTACTTACACCCTCAGGGGGGCCAGAGGGGACACTTTTATTACTAAATATTTATTTTCTGAAAAACGGTACATAAGATCAATATCAAATTCTGATGTAGAATAAAGAAGCCCCCTCAGAAAAAAACCCACTTTACCTAATTCACTTACACCATCAGGGGGCCGAGGGGGAACATTTTTATTACTGAACATTCATTATCTGAAAAACTGTACATAGGATCGAACTAAAAATTGGAGGTTGTTTTAATAAGCCCCAGCAGAAAAAAACAGCGTATACCTCATTTACCTACACCCTCAGGGGGGGCCAGGGGGAAAACTTTTATTACTAAATATTCATTATCTGTGAAACGGTACATAGGATCAATATCAAATTTTGAGGCAAAATTGAGAAGCCCCAGCAGAAAAAAATTGACTCTACCTTATTCACTTACACCCTAAGGGGGCCGAGGGGGGACATTTTTACTACTAAATATTCATTATCTGAGAAACTGTACATTTGATCGAACTAAAAATTGGAGGTAGTTTTAATAAGCCCCAGCAGAAAAAAATAGCATTTACCCCATTTACTTACACCCTCAGGGGGGGGGCAGGGGGGACACTTTTATTACTAAATATTCATTTTCTGAAAAACGGTACATAAGATCATTATCAAATTTTGAGGTAGAATTAGGAAGCACCAGCAGAAGAAAACCCACTTTACTTCATTCACTTACACCCTCAGGGGGGCGAGGGGGTACATTTTTATTACTAAATATTCATAATCTAAAAAACGGTACATTGGATCAATATCAAATTTTGAGGAAAAATTGAGAAGCCGTAGCAGAAAAAAAAACACTTTACCTCATTCACTAACACCCTCAGGGGGGGCCAGGGGGGACACTCTTATTACTAAATATTCATTTTCTGAAAAACGGTACATAAGATCAATATCAAATCTTGAGGTAGAATTAAGAAGCCCCAGCAGAAAAAACTCACTTTACCTCATTCACTTACACCTTCAGGGGGCCGAGTGGGGACATTTTTATTACTGAATATTCATTATCTGAAAAACTGTACATAGGATCGAACTTAAAATTGGAGGTAGTTTTAATAAGCCCCAGCAGAAAAGAAACAGCGTATACCTCATTTACTCACACCCTCAGGGGGGGGCCAGGGGGGATAGTTTTATTACTAAATATTCATTATCTGAAAAACGGTACATAGGATCAATATCAAATTTTGAGGCAAAATTGAGAAGCCCTAGCAGAAAAAAATTGACTCTACCGCATTCACTTACACCCTAAGGGGGCCGAGGGGGGACATTTTTACTACTCAATATTGATTATCTGAAAAACTGTACATAGAATCAATTTCAAATTCTGAGGTAGAATTAAGAAGCCCCAGCAGAAAAAAACCCAATTTACCTCATTCACTTACACCTCCAGGGGGCCGAGGGGGGACATTTTTATTACTGAATATTCATTATCTGAAAAACTGTACATAGGATTGAACTAAAAATTGGAGGTAGTTTTAATAAGCCCTAGCAGAAAAAAACAGCTTTTACCTCATTTACTTACACCCTCAGGGGGGGGGCAAGGGGGAGACTTTTATTACTAAATATTCATTTTCTGAAAAACGGTACATAAGATCAATTTCAAATTCTGAGGTAGAATTAAGAAGCCCCAGCAGAAAAAAACCCACTTTACCTCATTCACTTACACCTCCAGGGGGCCGAGGGGGGACATTTTTATTACTGAATATTCATTATCTGAAAAACTGTACATAAGATCGAACTAAAAATTGGAGGTAGTTTTAATAAGCCCTAGCAGAAAAAAACAGCTTTTACCTCATTTACTTACACCCTCAGGGGGGGGCAAGGGGGAGACTTTTATTACTAAATATTCATTATCTGAAAAACGGTACATAAGATCAATATCAAATTTTGAGGTAGAATTAAGAAGCCCCCGTGAAGAAAACCCACTTTCATTATCTGAAAAACTGTACATAGGATCGAACTAAAAATTGGAGGTTGTTTTAATAGGCCCCAGCAGAAAAAAATAGCGTTTACCCCATTTACTTACACCCTCAGGGGGGGCCAGGGGGGACACTTTCATTACTAAATATTCATTTTCTGAAAAACGGTACATAAGATCAATATCAAATTTTGAGGTAGAATTAGGAAGCACTAGCAGAAGAAAACCCACTTTACTTCATTCACTTACACCCTCAGGGGGGCGAGAGGGGACATTTTTATTACTAAATATTCATAATCTAAAAAACGGTACATTGGATCAATATCAAATATAAGGCATAGGCCTATAATACTCATTCCCTGAAATTTTCATGAAGATCAATGCTGGCGTTCAAGAGTTATGCCGATTGAAAGTTTTTGATAAAATACATAAACGATCCTGTATCTCTTGAACGAATATGGTTAGGACATATTTCGAACACTGATTTAGACTCACCAAAATGTCCTGCATTTGCAATAAAAGCCTGTACAATCATTCGTGAAACACCCTGTATGTATGATCGAATATGAGAAGAATTTACAAACGGTGGGACAAAATCAATTTCATCGCACAGAGTTCCGATTAGAAGTCCGTTTATAACGCTGAACCGGACCACCACGCTAGGAAAGTTTACCTTATGCCTAACGTTCCGCGTGGCGATACAAGCGAAGTTTATAGCTCGGATTTCATGCAGTCAGTACGCAGCAATTTCTTGATGGTTTCACTTTTTGCGCGTATCCTGGTTGAAGTAGTCAATACTCTCTGAATATTTTTGATTTATTTAAATAAATTAAGTTAGTTATTTGTATCTTGGTCTCGATATCTAGACGAATATTCTTTTATTTTTTATTTTCAACTTATTTTCTTAGGTTCGTAGTACATTTTGAATAGCAGTCTGTTTTTATTAATTATTTGAAGTTTTCTGTTCTTTCTTTTTAGCTCTTTGTTTTACTGAAAAGCCTCATAACTAGATTCTTGTGATTGTGTACAGGTTTTCGAATTTATAATATTCCGTTCGTTTTGCATATATTTTTGTTTCCTTTAGAATTTATATTTGTTGTTTTTACTAATTACGAATAGTTATTCTTTGTTCTCTTTGTGGTTTATTGACATCCTGTTTTCGAATTCACCAATTCTTTCGTTTGTTCCTTCGTCCTGCTTGTAACCCTAGTTCATTTTTATTTTTGTTTCTTATTATTTGTTCCATTAAAATCTCCAGTTTTTCAATTGGCTCTCATTTACCTGTCCATCAGCGGGATTAAAAACCAAAGCTGCTGCTGGGGTTTATTAAAACTACCTCCAATTTTTAGTTCGATCCTATGTACAGTTTTTCAGATAATGAATATTTAGTAGTAAAAATGTCCCCCCTCGGCCCCCTTAGGGTGTAAGTGAATGCAGTAGAGTCAATTTTTTTCTGCTAGGGCTTCTCAATTTTGCCTCAAAATTTGATATTGATCCTATGTACCGTTTTTCTGATAATGAATATTTAGTAATAAAACTGTCCCCCCTGTCTCCCCCCTGAGGGTGTAAGTGAATGAGGTAAAGTGATTTTTTTTCTGCTAGGGCTTCTCAATCTTGCCTCAAAATTTGATATTGATCCTATGTACCGTTTTTCAGATCATGAATATTTAGTAATAAAAATTTCCCCCCTCGCCCCCCTGGGGGTGTAAGTGAATGAGGTAAAGTGGGTTTTTTTCTGCTACGGCTTCTCAACTTTGCCTCAACATTTGATATTGATCCTATGTACCGTTTTTCAGATAATGAATATTTAGTAATGAAAATGTCCCCCCTCGCCCCCTTGAGGGTGTAAGTGAATGGGGTAAAGTGGGTTTTCTTCTGCTGGTGCTTCTCAATTCTACCTCGAAATTGGATATTGATCTTATGTACCGTTTTTCAAAAAATGAATATTTAGTAACAAAAGTGTCCCCCCTGGCCCCTCCTGAGGGTGTAAGTGAATGAGGTAAAGTGATTTTTTTTCTGCTAGGGCTTCTCAATTTTGCCTCAAAATTTGATATTGATCCTATGTACCGTTTTTCAGATAATGAATATTTAGTAATAAAAGTGTCCCCCTTGCCCCCCCCTGAGGGTGTAAGTGAATGGGGTAAACGCTATTTTTTTCTGCTGGGGCTTATTAAAACTACCTCCAATTTTTAGTTCGATCCTATGTACAGTTTTTCAGATAATGAATATTTAGTAGTTAAAATGTCCCCCCTCGGCCCCCTTAGGGTGTAAGTGAATGCGGTAGAGTCAGTTTTTTTCTGCTAGGGCTTCTCAATTTTGCCTCAAAATTTGATATTGATCCTATGTACCGTTTTTCAGATAATGAATATTTAGTAATAAAACTGTCCCCCTGCCCCCCCCCCCCTGAGGGTGTAAGTGAATGAGGTAAAGTAATTTTTTTTCTGCTAGGGCTTCTCAATCTTGCCTCAAAATTTGATATTGATCCTATGTACCGTTTTTCAGATAATGAATATTTAGTAATAAAAATGTCCCCCCTCGCCCCCCTGGGGGTTTAAGTGAATGAGGTAAAGTGGGTGTTTTTCTGCTACGGCTTCTCAACTTTGCCTCAACATTTGATATTGATCCTATGTACCGTTTTTCAGATAATGAATATTTAGTAATGAAAATGTCCCCCCTCGCCCCCCTGAGGGTGTAAGTGAATGGGGTAAAGTGGGTTTTCTTCTGCTGGTGCTTCTCAATTCTACCTCGAAATTTGATATTGATCTTATGTACCGTTTTTCAAAAAATGAATATTTAGTAACAAAAGTGTCCCCCCTGGCCCCTCCTGAGGGTGTAAGTGAATGAGGTAAAGTGATTTTTTTTCTGCTAGGGCTTCAAAATTTTGCCTCAAAATTTGATATTGACCCTATGTACCGTTTTTCAGATAATGAATATTTAGTAATAAAAGTGTCCCCCTTGCCCCCCCCTGAGGGTGTAAGTGAATGGGGTAAACGCTATTTTTTTCTGCTGGGGCTTATTAAAACTACCTCCAATTTTTAGTTCGATCCTATGTACAGTTTTTCAGATAATGAATATTTAGTAGTTAAAATGTCCCCCCTCGGCCCCCTTAGGGTGTAAGTGAATGCGGTAGAGTCAGTTTTTTTCTGCTAGGGCTTCTCAATTTTGCCTCAAAATTTGATATTGATCCTATGTACCGTTTTTCAGATAATGAATATTTAGTAATAAAACTGTCCCCCTGCCCCCCCCCCCCTGAGGGTGTAAGTGAATGAGGTAAAGTAATTTTTTTTCTGCTAGGGCTTCTCCATCTTGCCTCAAAATTTGATATTGACCCTATGTACCGTTTTTCAGATAATGAATATTTAGTAATAAAAATGTCCCCCCTCGCCCCCCTGGGGGTTTAAGTGAATGAGGTAAAGTGGGTGTTTTTCTGCTACGGCTTCTCAACTTTGCCTCAACATTTGATATTGATCCTATGTACCGTTTTTCAGATAATGAATATTTAGTAATAAAAATGTCCCCCCTCGCCCCCCTGAGGGTGCAAGTGAATGGGGTAAAGTGGGTCTTCTTCTGCTGGTGCTTCTTAATTCTACCTCGAAATTTGATATTGATCTGAAGGTTGAATTCTTCAACCGAAATATAATTGATCTCTTTGATATGCATGCGCCTCAGACCACGTGCAGGGTGACCAAGCCGCCTGCTCCATGGCTCACACCCAATATCCGTTTCATGATGAACTTACGGGACAGAGCACTTACTAGGTAAATTTCACTAGGGGTTTGACTGATCTCGCGTAATACAGGAGCTTAAGAAATTTGGTCACCTCGTCCGTACGTACTGAGAAATCGGGATATTTGTGTCATATGTTGACTAGTAGAAATAATAGAGCTCTCTGGAGGGCCATTGGAGCTATGAATATAAAAAATAAACAAGAGATCAAAATTCCGCCCCATTTAAATAATCCTGAAGAAATAAATAAGTATTTTGTGTCGGTTTTCTTGCCTGGGGGTAGATGCGGCGAAATGGTGCAACATTATAAGTCTAATAAATTTGAACCTGACATCGTATTCTCTCTCCGGTTTGCTACCGTTCAGGAAGTGGATGAGATTGTTTGGAGCCTTAAATCTGGTGCTCAGGGTCATGACTGCATTTCGGCCAGGATGCTTCAGCTCTGTTCGCCTGGGATTGCCCCATATATAACACATATTGTAAATTGCTGTCTTGAAGCTGGGTATTTTCCTAAGGCATGGAGGTATTCGGTGGTGAAACCAATTCCTAAAAAATCGAGCCCGGAAACATATGTGGATCTGCGACCCATAAGTATCTTGCCAGTTGTGTCCAAAGTACTCGAGAAAATAGTTGCTAGGCAGGTAAATCGTTATATTGTCGAGAACCACATTGTTCCTGACTTTCAGTCTGGGTTCCGTAAGGGGCACAGTACCACAACCCTATTGTTGGATCTCGTGGATGATATTATTAGATCTCAGGATATTGGAATGGACCCAACTCTTGTTATGCTGGAATATTCAAAAGCATTTGATACCTTGGATCATGCTCTTTTATGTGCGAAGCTGGAGTATTTTGGATTCGATTCTGTCTCGGTAAGCTTCTTTCATAATTACCTAAAGGATCGGTGGCAGTGTGTGGGTGCTGGTGGTCGTATGTCGAAATTTTCTGCTGTCACATTGGGATTTCCCCAAGGTTCGGTCTTGGGACCCCTATTGTATCTCATATATGTCTCAGACGTGAGACGGTGTCTCGATCATTCCAATATCCGTTCTTTTGCTGATGACACTCAGTTGAAATTATCGTATGAACCTCGCAATGTGGATATCGCAAGCCAGTACCTAAGCTCAGATCTGCAAGCCATCTATAATTATTCAAGAGCTCATAATCTGACTTTGAACTTGGACAAATGCTGTATAATGTCATTCATCGGCAGAGTGGGGATGGAAGCTTCTCCAGTTCGAGTGACAGTGGGGGGCTGTTCGTTGAGTGTGAAAAAGTGTGTGAAGAGTTTGGGAATTATTTTTGACTGTAGACTTCGTTTCGAGGAGCACGTGTCTCTTCTTGTCAAGAAGTCTTATCTGGTGATGAGACAACTTTATAGAAATAGGCATGTTCTCAGTACAGCCTTGAGAAAGAAACTTTGTGAGAGTCTGGTGTTCTCTGTTCTTGGTTATGGGTTGATTCTGTTTTACCCTTGTTTGTACTCCCTAACCTGTCATAGATTACAGAAAATACAAAATATGTGTTGCAGGTTTGTTTTTGGCCTGCGAAAGTATGATAGAACCTCTATGCGAATAAATGATCTTGGTTGGCTCAGATTTGATGGTTGGTTCAAATTCCTGCTCGGTGCTTCGGTCTATCGTATCGTCTCGGACTCGTCACCTCCTTATTTGAAAAACAAACTTGTTGCCCGTGAAAATTTACGTGGTCGTGAATCAAGATATGGCAGAAGGATCGATCTGCCGAGGCACCGCTTGGCTGGGTTCAGAAGATGCTTCACATACAATGCAGTAAAAATTTTCAATTCTATTCCTCAATCATCTCCACGGTCTATTGGAACATTCAAAAAGCTTTTTAGGAAACAACTGTTCGAATTGCAAATCTCCATTTAATGTCTCAACTTTTGATTTAATGTAATATCCGTTCATAATTATTTGTGTTCGTGTTTTAAAGGATGTCAGTTTTGTTAGGTTTTTATTATTTTGTATTTTTCTTATTATTTTGTTATTTTTTATTATTTCGTTATTTTTTATTATTTTGTTTTATGAAGGGGTTAAGTGGAGTAGCTATAGGCTAGACTTCGCCTCTTCCACTCATCTGTATTACAGTGATACAATAAAGACAATTTATTATTATTATTATTATTATCTTATGTACCGTTTTTCAAAAAATGAATATTTAGTATTAAAAGTGTCCCCCCTGGCCCCCCCTGAGGGTGTAAGTGAATGAGGTAAAGTGATTTTTTTTCTGCTAGGGCTTCTCAATCTTGCCTCAAAATTTGATATTGATCCTATGTACCGTTTTTCAGATAATGAATATTTAGTAATAAAAATGTCCCCCCTTGCCCCCCTAGGGGTGTAAGTGAATGAGGTAAAGTGGGTTTTTTTCTGCTACGGCTTCTCAACTTTGCCTCAACATATGATATTGATCCTATGTACCGTTTTTCAGATAATGAATATTTAGTAATACAAATGTCCCCCCTCGCCCCCCTGAGGGTGTAAGTGAATGGGGTACAGTGGGTTTTCTTCTGCTGGTGCTTCCTAATTCTACCTCGGAATTTGATATTGATCTTATGTACCGTTTTTCAAAAAATGAATAATAATAATAATTAAGTGAATAAGGTAGAGTCAATTTTTTTCTGCTAGGGCTTCTCAATTTTGCCTCAAAATTTGATATAGATCCTATGTACCGTTTAACAGATAATGAATATTTAGTAATAAAAGTGTTCCCCCTGGCCCCCCCTGAGGGTGTAAGTAAAAGAGGTATACTCTGTTTTTTTCTGCTGGGGCTTATTAAAACTACCTCCAATTTCGTACTACCTCCAATTTGACGTACGGAACAATGCGCTATTATTTCGTTTCAATATCCGCAATTTGGGGTATATACTACTACCTCTAAATGAATATTTAGTAATGAAAGTGTCCCCCCTCGCATCCCTAGGGGTGTAAGTAAATGAGTTAAACGCTGTTATTATCTACTGGGGCTTACTAACACTACCTCCAATTTGTAGTTTGATCCTATGTACAGTTTTTCTGATAATGAATATTCAGTAGTAAAAATGTCCCCCTCGGCCCCCTGAAGGTGTAAGTGAGTGAGGTAAAGTGGATTTTTTCTGCTGGGGCTTCTTAATTCTACCTCAAAATTTGATATTGATCCTATGTACCATTTTTCAGATAATGAATATTTAGTAATACAAGTCTCACCCCTGGCCCCCCTGAGGGTGTAAGTAAATGAGGTTAACGCTGGTTTTTTCTGCTGGGGCTTATTAAAACTACCTCCAATTTTTCGTTCGATCCTATGTACAGTTTTTCAGATAATGAATATTTAGTAGTAAAAATGTCCCCCCTCGGTCCCCTTAGGGTGTAAGTGAATGCGGTATAGTGAATTTTTTTCTGCTAGGGCTTCTCAATTTTGCCTCAAAATTTGATATTGATCCTATGTACCGTTTTCCAGATTATGAATATTTAGTAATAAAAATGTCCCCCCTCGCCCCCCTGAGGGTGTAAGTGAATGAAGTATAGTGGGTTTTCTTCTGCTAGTGCTTCCTAATTCTACCTCAAAATTTGATATTGATCTTATGTACCGTTTTTCAGAAAATGAATATTTAGTAATAAAAGTGTCCCCCCTAGCCCCCCTGAGGGTGTAAGTAAATGGGGTAAACGCTATTTTTTTCTGCTGGGGCTTATTAAAACTATCTCCAATTTTTAGTTCGATCCTATGTACAGTTTTTCAGATAATGAATATTTAGTAGTAAAAATGTCCCCCCTCGGCCCCCTTAGGGTGTAAGTGAATGCGGTAGAGTCAATTTTTTTCTGCTAGGGCTTCTCAATTTTGTCTCAAAATTTGATATTGATCCTATGTACCGTTTTTCAGATAATGAATATTTAGTTATAAAAGTTTTCCCTCTGACCCCCCTGAGGGTGTAAGTAAACGAGGTATACGCTGTTTTTTTCTGCTGGGGCTTATTAAAACTACCTCCAATTTTTAGTTCGATCCTATTTACAGTTTTTCAGATAATGAATGTTCAGTAATAAAAATGTCCCCCCTCGGCCCCCTGATGGTGTAAGTGAATGAGGTAAAGAGGGTTTTTTTCTGCTGGGGCTTCTTAATTCTACCTCAAAATTTGATATTGATCTTATGTACCGTTTTTCAGAAAATGAATATTTAGTAATAAGAGTGTCCCCCCTGGCCCCCCTTGAGGGTGTAAGTTAATGAGGTAAACGGTATCTTTTCCTGCTGGGGCTTATTAAAACTACCTCCAATTTTTAGTTCGATCCTATATACAGTTTTTCAGATAATTAATATTTAGTAGTGAAAATGTCCCCCCTCGCCCCCCTGAGGGTGTAAGTGAATGAAGTAAAGTGGTTTTTCTTCTGCTGGGGCTTCTTAATTCTACCTCAAAATTTGATATTGATCTTATGTACCGTTTTTCAGATAATGAATATTTATAATTGAGAGTCTCCCCCTTGCCCCCCCCTGAGGGTGTAAGTAAATGAGGTTAACGCTGTTTTTTCTGCTAGGGCTTATCAAATCTACCTCCAATTTTTAGTTTGATCCTATGTACAGTTTTTCAGATAATGAATATTCAGTAATAAAAATGTCCCCCCTCGGCCCCCTGGAGGTGTAAGTGAATGAGGTAAAGTGGGTTTTTTACTGCTGGGGCTTCTTAATTCTACCTCAGAATTTGATATTGATCTTATGTACCGTTTTTCAGAAAATGAATATTTAGTAATAAAAGTGTCCCCCCTGGCCCCCCCTGAGGGTGTAAGTGAATGACGTAAAGTGATTTTGTTTCTGCTAGGGCTTCTCAATCTTGCCTCAAAATTTGATATTGATCCTATGTACCGTTTTTCAGATAATGAATATTTAGTAATAAAAATGTCCCCCCTCGCCCCCCTGAGGGTGTTAGTGAATGATGTAAAGTGGGTTTTCTTCTGCTGGTGCTTCTTAATTCTACCTCGAAATTTGATAATCATCTTATGTACCGTTTTTCAAAAAATCAATATTTAGTAATAAAAGTGTCCCCCCTGGCCCCCCCTGAGGGTGTTAGTGAATGAGGTGAAGTGATTTTTTTTCTGCTAGGGCTTCTTAATTTTGCCTCAAAATTTGATATTGATCCTATGTACCGTTTTTCAGATAATGAATATTTAGTAATAAAAATGTCCCCCCTCGCCCCCCTGAGGGTGTAAGTGAATGAGGTAAAGTGGATTTTTTTCTGCTACGGGTTCTCAATTTTGCCTCAAAATTTGATATTGATCCTATGTACCGTTTTTCAGATAATGAATATTTAGTAATAAAAATGTCCCCTCTGGCCCCCCCTGAGGGTGTAAGTAAATGGGGTAAACGCTATTTTATTCTGCTGGGGCTTATTAAAACTACCTCCAATTTTTAGTTCGATCCCATGAACAGTTTTTCAGGTAATGAATATTTAGTAGTAAAAATGTCCCCCCTCGGCCCCCTTAGTGTGTAAGTGAATGCGGTAGAGTCAATTTTTTTCTGCTAGGGCTTCTCAATTTTGCCTCAAAATTTGATATTGATCCTATGTACCGTTTTTCAGATAATGAATATTTAATAATAAAAGTGTCCCTCCTGGCCCCCCCTGAGGGTGTAAGTAAATGAAATATACGCTGATTTTTTCTGCTGGGGCTTATTAAAACTACCTCCAATTTAAAGTTCGATCCTATGTACAGTTTTTCAGATAATGAATATTCAGAAATAAAAATGTCCCCCCTCGGCCCCCTGAAGGTGTAAGTGAATGAGGTAAAGAGGGTTTTTTTCTGCTGGGGCTTCTTAATTCTACCTCAAAATTTGATATTGATCTTAAGTACCGTTTTTCAGAAAATGAATATTTAGTAATAAGAGTGTCCCCCCTGGCCCCCCTTAAGGGTGTAAGTTAATGAGGTAAACGGTATCTTCTTCTGCTGGGGCTTATTGAAACTACCTCCAATTTTTAGTTCGATCCTATGTACAGTTTTTCAGATAATGAATATTTAGTATTGAAAATGTCCCCCCTCGCCCCCCTGAGAGTGTAAGTGAATGAGGTAAAGTGGGTTTTCTTCTGCTGGGGCTTCTTAATTCTACCTCAAAATTTGATATTGATCTTATGTACCGTTTTTCAGATAATGAGTATTTAGTAATAAAAGTCTCCCCCTTGCCCCCTCCCTGAGGGTGTAAGTAAATGAGGTAAACGCTGTTTTTTTCTGCTAGGGCTTATTAAAACTACCTCCAATTTTTAGTTCGATCCTATGTACAGTTTTTCAGATAATGAATATTCAGTAATAAAAATGTCCCATCTCGGCCCCCTGGAGGTGTAAGTGAATGAGGTAAAGTGGGTTTTTTTTTGCTGGGGCTTCTTAATTCTACCTCAGAATTTGATATTGATCTTATGTACCGTTTTTCAGAAAATGAATATTTAGTAATAAAAGTGTCCCGCCTGGCCCCCCCTGAGGATGTAAGTGAATGAGGTAAAGTGATTTTTTTTCTGCTAGGGCTTCTCAATCTTGCCTCATAATTTGATATTGATCCTATGTACCGTTTTTCAGATAATGAATATTTAGTAGTAAAAATGTCCCCCCTCGCCCCTCTGGGGGTGTAAGTGAATGAGGTAAAGTGGGTTTTTTTCTGCTACGGCTTCTCAACTTTGCCTCAACATTTGATATTGATCCTATGTACCGTTATTCAGATAATGAATATTTAGTAATAAAAATGTCCCCCCTCGCCCCCCTGAGGGTGTAAGTGAATGGGGTAAAATGGGTTTTCTTCTGCTGGTGCTTCTTAATTCTACCTCGAAATTTGATATTGATCTTATGTACCGTTTTTCAGAAAATGAATATTTAGTAATAAAAGTGTCCCCCCTGGCCCCCCCTGAGGGTGTAAGTGAATGAGGTAAAGTGATTTTTTTTCTGCTAGGGCTTCTCAATTTTGCCTCAAAATTTGATATTGATCCTTTGTACCGTTTTTCAGATAATGAATATTTAGTAATAAAAATGTCCCCCCTCGCCCCCCAGATGGTGTAAGTGAATGAGGTTAAGTGGGTTTTTTTCTGCTGGGGCTTCTTAATTCTACCTCAGCAGTTGATATTGATCCTATGTACCGTTTTCAGATAATGAATATTTAGTAATAAAAGTGTCCCCCCTGGCCCCTCCTGAGGGTGTAAGTAAATGGGGTGAACGCTATTTTTTTCTGCTGGGGCTTATTAAAACTACCTCCAATTTTTAGTTCGATCCTATTCACAGTTTTTCAGATAATGAATATTTAGTAGTAAAAATGTCCCCCCTCGGCCCCCTGAGGGTGTGAGTGAATGCGGTAAAGTGAGTTTTTTTCTGCTTGGGCTTCTCAATTTTGCCTCAAAATTTGATATTGATCCTATGTACCGTTTTCCAGATAATGAATATTTAGTAATAAAAGTGTCCCCTCTGGCCCCCACTGAGGGTGTAAGTAAATGGGGTAAACGCAATTTTTTTCTGCTGGGGCTTCTTAAAACTACCTCCAATTTTTAGTTCGATCCTATGTACAGTTTTTCAGATAATGAATATTTAGTGATAGAAATGGCCCCCCTCGACCCCCTGAAGGTGTAAGTGAATGAGGTAAAGTGGGTTTTTTTCTGCTGGGGCTTCTTAATTCTACCTCAAAATTCGATATTGATCTTATGTACCGTTTTTCAGAAAATGAATATTTCGTAATAAAGGTGTCCCCCCTGGCCCCCCCTGAAGGTGTAAGTTAATGAGGTAAACGCAATTTCTTTCTGCTGGGGCTTCTTGAAACTATCTCCAATTTTTAGTTCGATCCTATGTACTGTTTTTTAGATAATGAATATTTAGTAATAAAAGATTCCCCCCCAGCCCCCTAAGGGTGTAAGTGAATGCGGTAAACTGATTTTTTTTCTGCTAGAGCTTCTCAATGTTGCCTCAAAATTTGATATTGATCCTATGTACCGTTTTTCAGATAATGAATATTTAGTAATAAAAATGTCCCTCCTCGGCCCCCTGAGGGTGTAAGTGAATGAGGTAAAGTGGGTTTTTTCTGCTCGTGCTTCTTAATTCTACCTCAAAATTTGATATTTTTCCTATGTTCCGGTTTTCAGATAATGAATATTTAGTAATAAAAGTCTCCCCCTGGCCCCTTCTGAGGGTGTAAGTAAATGAGGTAAATGCTATTTTTTTCTGCTGGGGCTTATTAAAACTACCTCCAATTTTTAGTTCGATCCTATGTACAGATAATGAATATTTAGTAATAAAAATGTCCCCCCTCGGCCCCCTGAAGGTGTAAGTGAACTAACTGAGGGTGTAAGTAAGTTAGGTACACGGGGTATTTTTCTGCTGGGGGTTCTTAATTCTCCGTCAAAATTAGATATAGATTCTATGTACTATTTTTCAGATATTTAATATTATGTCTTTCAGTTATGAAATTTCCCTTGGAGGTGTAAGTGAACCATCCCCTTATGCTAACAATTTTGTTTCCGAATGTGATAAATATTCTCTGTACATTTTTTAAATATTCAATATCAAGTTAGTCAAATGTCTCCCCACCGGTAGCTGAGTCATCCCTGAATTAGATTTTCCCCCTTTTTTAATATATACTGATATTACTGATATCCCTTAGATTCCTGCAGATGTAAATGGATGAACTAAATGCACTCTTCGATATCATACCTCATATCAGATGAATGTGTTCCCACATTCAATTACTCAGACGCGACTGTTCGTATCTGTTTGCATCAGTATCCGTCCAATTGTACAGTAGCCGTCCAATTGTACAGTAGCGTACGAATACTTCAAGGTCAAATTCTGCTATCTCATTCGGCTGTTTTCACACCGGTATACATAATAGACTATATATTGTATTTATGGTATAACCCTGGTTCGAGTAGATCTTCATCAGCTTTTTGCCGGTTCTTGCATCGAATCACGTCCTCGATCACCGTTTCCGAAACGCGTTTCTGAGCGCAGGTAGCGAGGTAAAATTTACATAACCTTATTCTTTAATTTTTTTGGGGATGATGTTTCAGAAGATTTGTAATTATTTTAGTGATGTAGTTTATGAAGACAATAGGACAGAACAATATAATGGAATTAACAAATAAATTACTATTCGTTAACCACCGAGGTTAATATTACCTTTAACTTCCTTAGTAGTGAGACATGTTCCTATATACAGTATTTTCATGATGTTGCTAACAAAATAAAGCTCAAATATTAATCTACATGTGTATCAAATATTTTTTCTTGAGTTAAGGTCCATAATACAGAATTAATGTGTTAGTGGTATGAACTATTAAATTATGAAAATAGGATCGTATTTTATTAATATATTTTGTCTTATAATGATATTAGTTTTCAGATAGAGAATAACAAGAATACAAAATACATGTTTATTCTTTCAAACAAATGAAATGAACTATCAGATAATTTGTTCCCCAGTCTATACCTATTCAAATATAATATAATAATAATTAATAATAAAAATAATTTTTATTGTATCCTTTCAGACATTACATGTATAGGGTGAGTCAAAGTAAAATAGAATGCAACCAAATTGAGGAAAAAAGAATTGAACATGAACCCTTAACCAACAAAATTAATCTATTCTATATTGCTACTAAAGAATTCATTCCTATCATAGAAGCAATTATTCAACAAAATCATCTTTAATTCTTTTATAAAATGAAAATATTCTAGAACCCTCTGTGTCTCAGGTAGATAATTGAAAAGTTTTAGGCCACAATACAAAAAAGAATTTTCGAATTTGGATATTCTGTGAGAATTTCTTGCTCTGCAATTGAAAATATAAATACATGGAAAACCTAGGATTTTGTTTATATCATTGTTCACGTCCATGTTTTTGAATTGAAGTGAAGCTCTTAAATCAGAAATTTGGACAATCTTTATTTTCAGCATTCAAATCTTCACAAACTTCGCCGACGTGTCGCAGTTAATTTGCTCCTTCCCCAAGGCTATAAACGTCACAGAATCAAAACACAGAATGAAAATAAAGACAGAAAAATTGGTTCAAGCCCTGTGGACAGGAGCTTTGGCGCTCTTGTTCAAACTTTGACACATCATATCTCCGAAAGTATTGGTTTCTCAGAGTTGGGAATTATATCAATGTATTCGTATGATAAAATTGCATCATAAAGGAAATTCAATTAAAATAATAGTTTATTTATCAAGATTTAATAAGCAATCTGAGAATGAGAACTGCACCATGGAAGAAATCAAATTAAAATAGTTGAAATTAATTTGACTCTCTCTCATAGAACAGGATGACATGTACTAGTATGAATACAGATCATATAATAATTCATAGATATAATAATTAATACATTCTGTGAAAACATAAAAGTAAGATTCATTATTGGAATTTCGAAAAATCATATCTCCGAAATTATTAGCTTGTTAGAGTTGAAGGTATTAAATGGATTTTCATGGTAAAACTCCTTCTAAAAAAAATTGAATTTGAAATTTGTAAGTGGAAAAAACATTTTTTTTTCGTTACTCCGAAACCATTCGACCTATTTTGCCCAATAACGAACTCAACTGAGATATTCATCTCCCAAACCTACCCTGAAAATTTCAACTGCCTAGCTCATTCTGTTCGGGAGTTATTGTAGAAACAAAATTTAAAAGTAAAAAAAAAATTACTGACACTTTACGGCAACCCGATCAATACAAAACTTTGCGTGCTTATAAAGGTCATCATTCTACAATTTGATGCTAAATTTCAGATAGATCGAGTAATCGGTTTCGGAAATCTTCATAGAAAATGTTTTAACTGAAAACGGATTCAGCCCGTTAACAAACTTGTCCGAGATATTTGCGTTCCAAACCTACCCTGCAAATTTCAATCCTCTTACTCCTTTCGTTCGAGAGTTATCGTGTTAACGGACGGCAGGACAGAATCGATTTGGACCACGAATTCTTGATCAGTGAGTCGAAATAAATCGTTTGAGACCATTTTCAGCCAAAAATTGGAAAATTACAGACATTTACGCAAATTGATAAGCATTCTGTTCCAAGGAACAAGAGCGCCAAAAACGACCATAACTACGAAACCGCTCGGTGGATTTCGCCCGTTCAAGAAGTTGTCCGAGATATTTATGTTCCAAACCTACCCTGCAAATTTCAATCCTCTCACTCCTTTGGTTCGAGAGTTATCGTGTTAATGGACGGCCGGACAGAATCGATTTGGACCACGAACTCTTGATCAGTGAGTGGAACCAAATCGTTTGAGACCATTTTCAGCCAAAAATTCGAAAATTACAGACATTTGGGCAAATTCATGAGCACTCTGTTCCAAGGAACAAGAGCGCCAAAAAAGGATAATTGGCGCCACTCTTACCTCGTTCGACAGATTTAGCCTACGAATTTACAATTAACATACAATTAACGTCGCATAAAAGTAAAAGGTCATCCTAAGAATTCAGGTTATCGAAAAAATATTTTTTAAGGTTAAGTCTGACAAACCAAAGTCAAATCTACTTCTTTCATTACATAATCGGGCTGGGTAACGCGTCAAATACCCCTATGTCAGTCGTCCACACACAATGCATGAAACCTTAATTTTAAAACAGTGGCGGACTCTAGGTCTTTAAATATTATTTTTGTATCAGCAACAAGAGAAGATCCATTATTTTGAGTGTTATTCTTTAGTGTTGTGAGTGGTCCCTGTTGTATAGGACTAATTTTAATTCAGATGACATAATATAAGTTTTAAACAAAAATTTGATATTGTTAGATTGTTTGCAGTTTGGTAGACTGGTGGTTTTCATTTAGTCGTCTGATGTGTTCGTTTCTTCATTAACATATTGTATTTAAAGACCAAGAGTCCGCCTTTGTTTTAAAATTACGGTTCCGTACATTGTGTGTGGACGACTGACATAGGGGTATTAGACGCATTACCCAGCCCGATTATGTAATGAAAAAAGAAGATTTGACGTTGCTTTGTCAGAATTAACCTTAAGAAATATTTTTCGATATCCTCAATTCTTAGGATGACCTTTCACTTTTATGCGGCGTTATAAATTGAATGTTAATTGTAAATTCTTAGGCAAAATCTGCTTGTTAGATATTCCGAAGTTATTATGCAAGTTTTAATATATAAATGAAAATACGTAACTGCTTTCTAGGCTGTTTATTAAAGACTGACTTCGTACTCGGGCACACAGGTGAACAACATATGTTCATACAGATACATATAGATATGCGTACGCCGAAGTACAACGAAACATCGAATTCCTCAATAATTAATATCGATACATAATATCTTCACCCTTAAAAATCTTACATATCAACACAATTTACAATTTATTTACAGTCATTTATGATTATTCAAAATATGATTTACAAACTATAACTTATGCTAAATACAAATTGAACATCGATAGTATTGTCTTTGTTTTTCTTGATTGCGTTTTCTCGCTCAGATAAATCGGTAGGTGGTTGCATTGAACTGAATCTATCATTAATCTTATGTCTGAACATTAATTCCGATGGTTTCATACCAGTTGTTGAGTGTATGGAATTTCTATAATCGAATAAAAATCTTGATAATAAGGTTTCTAAATCATTAGAAGGAGAATTTAAAACTTTCTTCAAAAAATTTTTGATAATCTTGACTGATGACTCTGCTTGACCATTCGAAGCTTGATGATAAGCTGGAGCATCTATATGTTTTATATTATTTTTATTCATGAATTCTCTAAAATTCATCGACTCAAATTGTCTACCTTGATCTGTAACAATTACTTTAGGTAGTCCAAATCGTGCAAATGTTGATCTTAATATTCTTATTGTTGATTCTGACGTAATATTATTCATTTGAAAAACTTCCAACCACTTCGTATAAGCAGCGACAATTATTAAGAAGTACTTACTCTTAAATGGACCCAAAAAATCTATATGTAGACGTTCCCATGCTTTCTCTGGGTAAGTCCAAGGGTTCAATTCTGATTTTTGTGGACTTGGACTATTCAGTTTACAAATTTCGCACGATTTGACTAAATTTTCTATTTCTTTGTCTATATTGGGAAACCAAAAATATGATCTCGCTATTCCCTTTAATTTAACTATTCCTAAATGCGTTGAATGAATTTGATTCAAAATTTCTTGTTGCAATTCGTGAGGTATGATAATACGATTATTCCACAATAAACATCCTGATTCGATAGACAATTGAAATCTTTTACATAAAAATGATTTGTACCGTTTATCTTTATGGACTTTGGCTGGCCATACATTGGTTTCGACAAATTTTTTGATATCTTGAAGAAATTTGTCACGTTTGATGGAATCTCTAATTTCACTGAAATTTATGTTAATATTAGAATTTTCAATGAAATTAATCACATCAAAATCTGTAGTTGTGGAATCTACTCTATCCAATATCGGTAAGCGTGATAATAAATCAGCTGGATTTTTATCAGTTCGAACGTACTCTATTTCATAGTCATAATTAGACAAAATAGCAGCCCATCTGCGTATACGATTAGCAGCATATTGAGGTAGATTTCTTTGCGGACTAAAAATGTGAACAAGTGGCTTGTGATCACTGACTAGCGTAAATTTGTTGCCATTGAGATACTGATTGAATTTGCCTAGTCCGAAAATTATCGCTAATCCTTCCTTTTCAAATTGAGAATATTTTCTCTCTGATTGGTTCAATAAACGTGAAGCGTATGCTAACGGTTTTTCAATTTTATCGTCCATAACGTGGCTCAAAACAGCACCGATACCATATTCTGATGAATCGACAGCTAATTTTAAAGGTAGCATTGGATTATAAGCCATTAACACTTGATTGGTAGTGAGCAGTGTTTTAACTTTTTCGAAAGCAACCTGACATTCGTCGCTCCATTTGAACTTAATATTTTTCTGTAATAACGAATATAAAGGATGTAATAATGATGATAAATTTCTGACAAATTTACAATAATAATTAACTAATCCTAAAAATGATTTGAGTTTTGTGACATTATCAGGAATTGAGAACCTTTCAATTGCTTCGATTTTCGAACGACAGGGTCGTATCCCTCTGGTGTCAATAATATGACCTAAATATTCTACCGATGATTCGAAAAATTTACATTTTTCTTTCACAATTTTCAGACCAGATTCATCAAGAATAGAAAGAACTTGTTTTAGTCGATCTAGGTGTTCTTTTCTATTTTTACCTGTTATTGCTATATCGTCCTGCAAAACTACAATACCCTCGATACCAGCCAGTAATGATTCTATTTTACGCTGAAAAATTTTTGAAGCTGGTGATACACCAAATGGCAATCTGAGAAATTTAAAAAGACCCTTATGTGTAGACACAACTACGAGCTTGGTAGATTCCTCATCTAACAGGAGTTGTAAATATGCGTTTGACAGATCAATTTTTGAAAATTCCTGACCTCCACCGAGCTTATCAAAGAGTTCTTGAGCAATGGGTAAAGGATATTCATCCTGTTCTAAGAATGGGTTAATCGTGATTTTAAAATTTCCACATAATCTAATACTTCCATCCTTTTTTATAATGGGAACAATAGGAGTTGCCCAGTCAGAATAATCGACAGGAGTGATTATACCCAAGTTTTGTAAACGATCTAATTCAGATTCCACCTTTTCTCTGAGAGCATATGGCACTGGCCACGCCCTAAAATATTTAGGTTGTACATTTTCTGGATTTTTCAATGTGAGCTTTGCCTTAGATTTATTGAAAGTTCCTAAACCTGGTTCAAATAACTTCGGATATAATTCAGTTAAATGAGATTCGATATTCTCAATATTGAAAATAAAATTACCAATGTCAATATTGAAAATTGAAAGAAAATTTCTTCCTAAAATTGGAGGACCACCTTTATCAATAACCGTTAGTTTCAACTTCTTCTTTAAATTATTGAAAGAAATAATAGGTTCAATATATCCTAAAGGCTTCAATTGTTCACCATTATATGCATGTAAAATCATGTCACAACTTTCCAAATCATAATGTGAAAAATTTTTCTCATAATATATTTTTGAAATTGCGGAAATGCTAGCACCAGTATCTAATTGAAATGAAAAATTTTTCTTTTCGATGCAAATGTTAACAGTGAATGGTTTGAAATTAGAATGTTCATTTATTGCGAATATAGTATTGAAATTATCATCAAGAAAATTTTGTTGATGACTTTTACCTCTACTCTTATTATTTTTAAGTGGACACATTGGTGCGATATGACCTTTCTTGTTACATACGTGACAATTACAGTTACTATATCGGCATTGCGCAGTAAGATGATTCTTCCTACCACACACTTCACAGGGAGATCGCTGTTCTCGTGACGTCGACTTCTTCGGTGACGACAACGATGACGTACCTCTCTGGCTCCTTCCATTGCGCAGTTGAAACATTTGATCTTCCTGCTTGGATGAAAATGGCGGACTTGAAATTTCTTTTTTGATATTGGAAGCTTCTTTACTGACTGCAATTCTTATCGCATTTTCGAAGGATATGGATTCTGCTTCCTCGAATTGACGATCTCGGATGGGTCCCTTTTCTAACCCCATAATGAATCGATCTCGTAATATCATCTGAAGTTCGTCAGAAAAGTTACAATGGACGGCTAGACCACGAATACGTGCTGCCCAATCCTTTAAATTTTCCTGCGGTGATTTCACAGTATTGTAGAATTTAAATCGTTCTGCGAATACACAGAGTTGACTTCCAAAATGTCTGTTGAAAATTTCGATGAGTTCCTTGAATGTGAGGGATTCTGGTTTTTTGGGTAGACACAGGTTAAATAGTAGTCTGTAGGAATCTTCCGACAGTATATTCAAAAATACGGACCTCTTCATACCTTCTTCCACAATTGTATTCGCCTCGAAGAAATTATTCAGACGTGGTTTGAAAATTGACCATTCATTGTTGTGCACGTCGAATTCTCGTAGATGTCCGATCAACGTGGTAACTCGTGGGTTATTTGCGTCAGTTTCTGGCATTTTCTTGATCAATTGATCACCACAACTAATCACAAAAAAAAACTCGTCGCCAATTTGTTAGATATTCCGAAGTTATTATGCAAGTTTTAATATATAAATGAAAATACGTAACTGCTTTCTAGGCTGTTTATTAAAGACTGACTTCGTACTCGGGCACACAGGTGAACAACATATGTTCATACAGATACATATAGATATGCGTACACCGAAGTACAACGAAATATCGAATTCCTCAATAATTAATATCGATACATAATACTGCTGAACGAGGTAAGGGTGGCGCCAACTACCTTTTTTCTTTCTGTATTTCAATTCTGTGATGCTTATAGCCTTGAGGAACGAGCGAACGATTTGAATGCTGAAAATAGGGATTGTCTAAATTCCTGATTTAAGAGCTCTAATTCAACTTGGGGTTTTATATTCTATAAAATATGGTCTACAGGACTCCTGAGGTTCAAGTCTAAATAATGATCTTTTTATCCTTTTCTGAGCAACAAAGACTGCGTTTGGTCCCCATGCTCTTCCCCAAAGGATGTTGTTATAACTTACATGAGGATAAGCGAGGGAGTACTAGATCTGGATTAAAGAGTGTAATGGTAACACGTGCTCGAGGCATTTGAGAGCATAAAATGCACTGCATATTCTCTTGCAGACGTAATCAGCATTAACCTGCCAAGATGAGCTCTTATTGAGCTCCCGTCTACAAATTAAAGAGTAATATAACTAATATGACAGTAATTACAATTATATTTTGAATAATATTAAACCCTGAATATCAAATACTGTTTTCGCAAAAGGAATTACCCGTTATACTTTTCCATTTTGATAAACTTATCCGCGTTATCCTATTTTCTTATTATATATATATACACTCATAAACAGCCATTCGGAGGCCCAAAAATGCATGTTCCGCAGCTTATCGGAAGCCCGCACCACCTTTGGGAAGCCCGACTTCGGGCTTCCCAAAACTAACGTGTATAAATGGGTCTGTAGATTCCTCACACCTCAGGGATTAATTCCCCAAATTTTTGCCCGGGCACCAAAAATGCCTTATACATCTCAAAACATACGCGATCGGGTTCACGGAACGTCCGCGCTGAGAGCGCTTGGGTCGGTCTGTATAAACTTTATATACATTCTACAGATTTTACGCATTCTACGGAGCCCGTATAGGTTCATCTGAATATGGGAGTCCCATAAATTTGGCATCATCGGAGATAATAATCTCCCATCCAAAATTATCGCACTACTCACATATTCCAAAAGAGTTCGATTAATCGAGACAATATTGAGGTATAATCTGAAATATCATGTCATGTAGACACTTTTGTCAGTATTTTACTGTTGCTATCAAATATGCAAATTTTACTAGGGAATATGAACAATTGCTTTGTTAAACTCATTTCTCTTCACATCGTGAATTTTTGCGCGTATGATCTGGGGAACATCACGTTATCTTTTTGCGCAAATGTCTGCAATTTTCGAATTTTTTGCTGAAAACTGTCTCAAACGATTGAGTTCGACTATCTGAAGAATAATTCGAGGACACATTTGATTCTGTCCAGCCGGCCGGCCACCCGTTGTCACGATAACTTGAGAACGGAATGAGATAGCGACTTGAAATTTGCAGGGTAGGTGGCGCATCCCAATGCGACGGACAAGTTCGTTAATGGTCATAATCGGCCTAATGGTTTCCGAGTAATAATTTTATTTTCAACCGATATGAATGCAATCGAATTGAAACTTGGTGAATAGTTGTTGAATATGAACATAAGCACGTTTGTGGAATTTTGTGAGAACGGCATCAAAAAAAAATAGCTAAAAAATTTAAAAAAATCATTAAAAAATATTTTTTATATCACGATAACCTGAGAACGGAAAGAGATAGCGACTTGAAATTTTCAAGTTAGGTTGTGCATCTGAATGCAACATTTGAGTTCACTTACAGGCATAATCGGCCAAACGTTTTCGTAGTTATAACCATCTGAAGTTTGCTTGATATTTCCTCAATAGCTCAAAAAATACAGAACTGATTGAATTCATGCTTGGTTATTATTTGTATAATGCAAGCGCGAGAATTCTTACAAAAATTTGTGAGGATCGTATTAGTAGAAAATTTTTAAAATATCATTGAAAATTATTGATAAAAGTTCTATATATCAGTAACAATTCGTCCGATATCACTAAAATTTCGTGCGAGCCTTCAAAACCTAACTGTACTGCCAAGTTTCAAGTTTGAACATGATCGGATATATATTGTTGGAGATTCGAGCAGCCTTGTGTGAGTTTAGTAGATGGATGGGTGACCGTTGCCTCGATAACTTTCAAACGAATGGAGATAGGAACTTGCAATTTTCAGGGTATGTTGCGTATCCGGAGTGTTGAGTTTGATTATGGGCATTAGCGGTCCAACGGTTTCAGAGTTATACCCACGTGGAATATTATTTCCTCGATAACTCAAAAAATATAGACTCGATCGAATAGAAGCTTAGTATCTAGTTGTAGAATAGCGACATAAAGACGTGTTTAAAATTTTATAAGAACTGTACCCCTAGAAGATTTTAAAAAAGTTATGAAAAAAAAAATGATTCAAGCTCTGACCTGAAGTCAGGAGCATTGCGCATGTTATACTGTCCATTCTCCTGTATTGGACACTCTGAATCGAATTTACCATGGTAAATTGATCGAATTGATCGACTTTCCGAGGGGTATCGGGGTAGTTTTTTCAACTCTTAAATTTTAAAATTTAATATCTTCGGAACTATTCGCAGGAGTACATACATATTTTGCATGTGGGTTGATTATACCGATAACGACATCTTCTGAAAAAAGGATAGACTTCCCAAGGGGCTGCGGGATAGCTTTTTCAACCATCCAATTTAATATTTCCACATTTAATAGTTCTGGAACTATTCACCGGAGCACATACAGATTTCAGACACGTATTGCATAAACCCATACCTATAATCCCTGGAAAATTGATCAACTTCCCGAGTGGCTGCGGGGTAGTTTTCAACCTTTGAATTTCAAAATTTAATTACTCTCTATTCGCCGAAGCACATACATATTTCGTATATGGGTTAATTATACCGATAACGACATACCGTGAAAAACTGAATGACTTCTCGAGGTGCCTTTTCTAACCCTTAAATTTAATATCTCCGGAACTATTCGCCAGAGCATATACATTTTTCATACACGTATTACTTGTACCTATACCGATAACCCAGAAAAATTAATTAAGTTCCCGAGGGACTGCGGGGTAGTTTTTTCAACCCAATTCTGGGGATATAGGTATGTGTATAAGTAATAGGTGTATGAAATCTGTATGTGCTCCGGCGAATAGACCCGGAGAAAATAAATTTTTAAATTTAAGGGTCGAAAAAACTACCCCGCAGCCCATCGGGAAGTCCATAACATTCTTAGGGAATGTCCTGATTGGTATAGTTAACCAACACACAAAATCTGTATTTGCTCCGGCGAATAGTTCCGAAGATCAAATACTGGATGAAACTTTAAGTTGTACATTAATTTTAACCATAGATTATAAACATCAAATGAAACACTTTTTGCTTTACCATTTTTATAAATTCGGCTCAGGTAAAAAGATACAGGCTGTTGAAATAAAAAAAACCTGTTTTTATTTTATGGCTTTGACATCCTTTTTCTGAATAAAATGAATGTGTGTGAAGGAAACTTCACGCCAAAGTTTCATATAACTATGATACATATTTTCCAAACATTAGTTTTTTCCTACTTCTAGTGTTTTTCTAGTCATAGACTCCTGGTATCATAAAACTAAACGAAATTACCATGAAGATGGTAATGTTCTTTTTGAGACAATTTAAGAATATATAATCGTTTCAGAACATTGACTTATTCTTCATCATTCCTCCTTAAACGCACCGTTTTTGAGATGTTCTTCATTGAATGTTATAAAATGGAAAACCATCGAAATTTCATTACTTTTATGGATCCGTCCCTGAGCGTTGGAAATCGCATCAAGCTGTAAACCACTTTATCGTACCTTTTTCTCGTCCAGCATTGATGTTATAGATAATTTATATGCAGGAGTGTATTGGCACATTCTGAAATCTTTAAATACTTTTAACTTTCTATCTGAGTCAAATTTGAAAAAATTAGAACTGAAAAAAGTGTTTCATTGGATGAAAGGAATATATGGTCAATATCAATGTACAACTTTAAGACTCATCCTTGTATATTGAAATTTAAGGGAAAAAACTACCCCGCAGCCGCCCGGGAAGTCGACAAATTTTTCAGAGGTTATTGGTATGGGTATAAGTAATACGTGTATGAAATCTGTATGTGCTCCAGCGAATAGTTCCGGAGATATTAAATTTTCAAGGCGTGAAAAAACAACCCTGCAGTGCCCCGGGCAGTTAATCATTTTCTCAGGGGATATTCTCATTGCTAAACCCACATCCCAAACAGGAACGTGCTCTGGCGAACATAAGAACTTATGAATGAGAAATCAGCCTGCAGCCACTGGTAAGCGTTCGGGTGTTTCCGCCAAAAAGTCTGCTGAATTAGTCTGCTATGTTCATACCGATGCCTCACGACCCCGTTCTAACAATGATATTAGCAAATTGTCCTACTCTGGTCCTGATACTTTTAATTACGCAGGTGGAAGCTTAATTAAAGGGGTGATATAGTTGCAAAATTCGAAATCCGACAGTTGATTCTTTCAAGATTTATGGATGTTTTGCGCATATTGTCAATATTCACGCCTCACATACCCTCATGAAATACTATATGAAATTGAAAGTAAATAAAGAAAGCGAAACCACGTGAAGTAAAACATTGTATTTTGAAATGAAATAATTCCAAAAATACAAATCTGATCGAGATCAATCCGATAGTCGATTGTGAAATCTAAAATTTAAATTTTAGCAGGAAAATACTGGAGACTTTATTTGTTCAGAATGAATCAAGGTCTTTTCATTTATTAATGAACAAAGGACGACAAACTGTCCAGGTCACAAATTTCTATCTGAGGAAAAGCCGGGGGTAGCAAGCAGGCGAGACAATAGTCAGTTTTTCGCCGAGGTGCATATCACATTTTTTCGTAGACCTCTACATACAGTTGAAATGATAAAATATTGTTTTTCATAGAGGTCGACGAGGAAATTATTTTTAAATGATAGAGTATGAATAGGAAAAAAATTTTGTTGCGAAACAATTTTAAGGGGTGGCTATTCTCATTGCTTAACCCACATCCCGAACAGGTACGTGCTCTGGCGAACATAAGAACTTATGAATGAGAAATCAGCCTGCAGCCACTGCTCAGGAGCGTTCGGGTGTTTCCGCCTAAAAGTCTGCTGAAATAGTCTGCTAGGTTCATACCGATGCCTCACGACCCCGTTCTAACAATGATATTAGCAAATTGTCCTACTCTGGTCCTGATACTTTTAATTACGCAGGTGGAAACTTAACAAAAGGGGTGATATAGTTGCAAAATTCGAAATCCGACAGTTGATTGTTTCAAGATTTATGGATGTTTTGCGCATATTGTCTATATTCACGCCTCACATACCCTCATGAAATTCTATATGAAATTGAGTGTAAATAAAGAAAGCGAAACCACGTGAAATAAATCATTGTGCATCAACTGAACTAAAATTTTGAAATGCAATAATTCCAAAAATACAAATCTGATCGAGATCAATCCGATAGTCGATTGTAAAATCTAAAATTTAAATTTTAGCAGGAGAATACCGGAGACCTTATTTGTATTTGTGTTTGTATTTGAATCAAGCGATTCTCATTTATTTATGAACAAAGGACGAAAAACTGTCCATAATAGTCGAGGTCGCAAATTTCTATCTGAGGAAAAGCGAGAAAATAGACAGTTTTTCACCGAGGTGCATATCACATTTTTTCGTAGACCTCTACATACAGTTGAAATAATAAAATATTATTTTTCATAGAGGACGACGAGGAAATTATTTTTAAATGATAGAGTCTGAATAGGAAAAAAAAATTGTTGCGAAACAAATTTAAGGGGTAGCTATTTCTTCTATCCCTTGCAAACACAATTGAATACACTTATTGATGAAGATACCTCCCACAGTATCTTTTAATGACTACTTAAAATAGAATACTACTCAATATTTTTTTGAGTGCCTTCTCGCTCACATATAATGTCCTCTTAATTTTATTCATTGTTTTTAGTTCGTTCAAAAAAAATGTAAATTGGTTTTCCGGTGTCATCTATAGGTGGCTGTATATAATAAGGGGCTGCCCAACAAAATCCTATAAAAAACCCACCCTATTTTTTGACAATAAATAACCTCTCAAATTCACAATTATTGATTAACACCCTGTATATAGAGACATCGAATATTTAGAACATATCTCTTGAAACTGTTAGATTTGTAAGGCGATCATAGTGACAACACCGCCGGGCTTCCGATAATCGTACAAGTGCATACTTTTTACACAGAGGGCGTCATATCCACCTAGAAACAAGTCGGGATTCCGAAAAGCTTCAATTCATATATTTTTTTGTATATGCAAAATAATCTTCCCCTCTGAAGTTGCTCTTGAAGATATGACTGTTCTGAATGTTTTCCAAAAAAATACACTCTCCTAAACCAATCAGAAGGTGCGGGCTTCCGGTTGCCTGTGCAACGTACCGGGCCTGGTAGAAGGCGCGTTATGAGTATATATATATATATATATATATATATATATATATATATATATATATATATATATATATATATATATATATATATATATATATATATAATATAAGTATATTAAGAGTCTATAGTATATCTAGTTGAGGATTCTTTAAGGGTTTATCGACTCGTCATTTGGAGGGAAATAAAGTGGACTCTTTATTCTTCGCCAAGCTTTCGCATTTATTTAATGCTTCTTCAGGGCTTCTACAATAAAGTACAAGTTTTTTACAATAAACAGTTAAATGTATACTTTCTCATTAGACTTACTGAATGTGAGATTTTTACATGATCTAGCATCGAGCTTCAACATTCGTCACAATAATAAAATTTCACATAAACTAAAACATCACAGGTACATACAATATAATTTAGCCACATCACATTGTATAAAATTCATTTCAGATTGATCTGTCATACTTGTTTGTTTACGGTTAATATTCACAGGTTATGTTCCAGTCTTCTGTGGTTATAATTTTACTCAGTGCTCTTACTCTTCTTGGTTTTTTTATTCGTCAATAGGGCCATCATAAAAGTGTATATATTTGGACATTTCCAGCAGGTAGCTATATATGGAGCTCAGGTTGTTCGTGTCTGTTTTTTTATTCATAACTTTTTCATTTTTGTTTATGTGTATCATTTCATGGACCATTCTCTTATGATAATTATTTTCTGTTTTTAATATCTTCACACCTTCGAAATCTATACTGTGGTCAAAATTATGTGCGTGTAAAGCTAGAGCGCACCTTTCTTTATATTTGGTTATATCGGACTTATGCAGTGCCATCCTACTTTTTAACCATTGGGATGTATGTCCAATGTAACTGCGTACGCAATTTTTACACTCTATTTGGTATACAACGTTGCTTCTTAGTTGAGTTGGTATGGGGTCCTTTATTCTGCTGTATAAACTTCGAACTGTTTTTTGATTATACACTGCAATTTTAACATTTTCATCCTTGAATATATCTTTTAATTTTTTTGTTAGGTTGTCAATATTTGGGTATGATGCGAAATGAATTCTTGTATTTTGATCTTCTGTGCGGTGTGATGTTTGAGCCTCATTATTCGCAAACAGCAGTTTACTCAGCATCCCCCTTGGATATGCATTCTGTTGGAGAATTTCTAGTAACATCTTCATTCCTTCTTGTTTGAAAGTTTCATGACATATTTTATTCAATCTATTTTTCATCTGTTTTACTGTATTTATTTTCACATTTATGCTATGATCTGATTGAAAGTGTATTTTCAGTATTAACAGTTTTATCCTGTTATTATGTCTGTATGCTTTAGTATCCAAGAACGGTACTGCTTGTTCACTATTTTCCATTTCAAGGGTAAATTGGAGATTTGTAGAATGGGAATTGAAGCATGTGAGTGTAATCTGGATGTATTCTTCAGGTACTGCCATTATAACATCGTCCACAAATTTCCTTATAAAGAGTATTCTGTATGGTAACTTAGTCAAACAGGTATCCAACAGATGGTCCATTACGTATTGTGCTAGAATGGGGATAAGTTTCGAACCCATTGCACATCCAATCAATTGTAGATAGAACTCTTGTCGAAATGTGCAATAGTTGTTTTCTAGCAAGAACTCGATTATTTCTAGGAATAATCCCATATCTATAATAGTATGTTCCTTAACGATATTCCATTTTAGTTTAAGTATCTCAATTATTTCTTTTCTGTCCAAATTTCCAAACAAATTTACAACATCAAGGGAAACCAGTCTGTAGTCCTCTGGTATCTCATAATCGTTCATTTCCTGTGCAAATTGGAAAGAATCCTTCACATAATATTGATTATCTGTATTGTAGGCACTTTTAAGATATCAGCCATAAACTTTGATAACGAAGTCATCGGACTATTTATGCTGGATATTATAGGTCTGATAGGGTTTCCTTCTTTGTGAATCTTCGGGTTTCCATATATTCGTGGGGATACAGAGTTGTAAACTTTCATTTGTTTAGCATGTTCTTCTGTTATATAATTTTTTTTGTTCTAATCTTGTTATGTATTTGTTGCATTTGTTCTGTATAGTTTGCGTAGGGTCCCGAGGTAGTTTCTTGAAATCTTTTGAGTTTAGGATTTTTTGTATCTTTTGTTCATAGTCTTTTGTTTCCATTAGGACCAGTCACACCACCTTTGTCACTATTCAATACAATTATGTCTTTGTTGTTTTCCAGAAATTCTTTGGTTTCTTTGTACCATTTGTTTATTTGGGAATTATACGTTGATTCCTTGTGTAGGTAATTTGTTATCGCATTTGTTACCCTTGCTCTTTGTATATCTTTCATTTTATCTGGAACGCCCTGTAGAATATATTCCGTGTCTGCAATAATGTTTTCTACATTTACATCTTTTTTTGTTGTTTTTATGCTGAATTTGGAACCTAGGGATAGGAGATTATGAGCTGCCTCTGGGATTTGTTGGTTGTCAAATTTTTTATCCATTTACTTTGAACTTTTATATTTTTGATGTTCCCTCTCTTTCAGATCATTAATTTTTTTTATGTTAGTACTTTTTACCCTGTGGAATTTTCTGTTGTAAGAGTTGTTTAGTCGGTACTTATATTCCCTCAATATATGCTCTGGCAGGTTCTGTATTCTATTCTGTATTTCAACATTATGCTTTTCCAACTTTTTTATTTTATGGTTTACCTGACAAATTTCGAGATTAAGAATTTTCTTGTTTGTTTTGTCACTAAAATCTTTTATTTTCTTGTTCAGTTTTACTGTTATTGAATTCAAATAGATTCATGACATTTTTTACATTGGTTGTTATATGATTTGGTATTAGTTCCTGTCTCTTACATTCTAGAAGAAATATACGTCTGTTTACTGCTGATGCCAGTTTGTTGTTATTTGTACTCCATAACTTCAGGTCCTTAGTTGTTTCAGGTCCATACGTACTGTTGATGTCTTCATAGAAACCCATGTTTTGTTCTAATATAAGTATATTAAGAGTCTATAGTATATCTAGGTTGAGGATTCTTAAGGGTTTATCGACTCGTCATTTGGAGGGAAATAAAGTGGACTCTTTATTCTTCGCCAAGCTTTCGCATTTATTTAATGCTTCTTCAGGCTTCTACAATAAAGTACAAGTTTTTTACAATAAACAGTTAAATGTATACTTTCTCATTAGACTTACTGAATGTGAGATTTTTACATGATCTAGCATCGAGTTTCAACATTCGTCACAATAATAAAATTTCACATAAACTAAAACATCACAGGTACATACAATATAATTTAGCCACATCACATTGTATAAAATTCATTTCAGATTGATCTGTCATACTTGTTTGTTTACGGTTAATATTCACAGGTTATGTTCCAGTCTTCTGTGGTTATAATTTTACTCAGTGCTCTTACTCTTCTTGTTTTTTTATTCGTCAATAGGGCCATCATAAAAGTGTATATATTTGGACATTTCCAGCAGGTAGCTATATATGGAGCTCAGGTTGTTCGTGTCTGTTTTTTTATTCATAACTTTTTCATTTTTGTTTATGTGTATCATTTCATGGACCATTCTCTTATGATAATTATTTTCTGTTTTTAATATCTTCACACTTTCGAAATCTATACTGTGGTCAAAATTATGTGCGTGTAAAGCTAGAGCGCACCTTTCTTTATATTTGGTTATATCGGACTTATGCAGTGCCATCCTACTTTTTAACCATTGGGATGTATGTCCAATGTAACTGCGTACGCAATTTTTACACTCTATTTGGTATACAACGTTGCTTCTTAGTTGAGTTGGTATGGGGTCCTTTATTCTGCTGTATAAACTTCGAACTGTTTTTTGATTATACACTGCAATTTTAACATTTTCATCCTTGAATATATCTTTTAATTTTTTTGTTAGGTTGTCAATATTTGGGTATGATGCGAAATGAATTCTTGTATTTTGATCTTCTGTGCGGTGTGATGTTTGAGCCTCATTATTCGCAAACAGCAGTTTACTCAGCATCCCCCTTGGATATGCATTCTGTTGGAGAATTTCTAGTAACATCTTCATTCCTTCTTGTTTGAAAGTTTCATGACATATTTTATTCAATCTATTTTTCATCTGTTTTACTGTATTTATTTTCACATTTATGCTATGATCTGATTGAAAGTGTATGATCTTATTTGAATGTGTATCTTTTCTATGCCATTTTAGTTT